>CM076573.1:639767125-639992499 GCA_034641835.2 Pinus albicaulis | reverse complement strand
TCTATTTCCCTTCTTACCCTTCATTTTCCCCTAAAATCTCCTTTAAATTCCCCCCCCTAGCCTTTTTTGACCTTCTTCCCCCTTTATCTCTCTATCGTTACCCTTCCCAACCTTCAAAATCCATTAAAACGGGCCAAAACCCATCCTCCTACCTTATTATAAGGCCTAGCCCCTTCCCGCCAGCCCCTTTCAAACCACTTCCCACACATGCCCGTGCGCTGGGACCAAGCGCTTAAGTCCCAAGCGCTAATCGCAATCGGAGAGTCGGGCAGGTGCAAACTCCTTTGTTATATTGAAAAACCCCGATGCGATTTTTTTATCACGATAAGTCTTGCGACGCGTTCCGCGCCGTTGATCTGTCACAAAGATCCGACAGCTATGCACTAATCGCAGCCCCCGCCCAATCGCAATTGGAACATGTTAAGTGCACCCTCCGATCGGTCCATCGCAAGCGATTGCGATGCGATTGATCGCAAGTCTTTTTGCCCGAGCTCCGATTGCGACCCTCCAATCTCATCCTGGCCGTTGATCTGTCCCGCGATCCGACGGCCAGCGCTCAATCGCAATTCCCCTCCCGATCGCAATCGCATGTCCTATCTTCCTGTCCCCGATTGCGATTGCTCCGATTTGATCTTGTCCGTTCGTTTCCTCCCAGATCCAACGGTCATCGCTCGTCCTCCCTGATCGCAATCGGAAAAGTTTATGTGTGTCACCCTTTGGACCCCCGATTTGCGATGGTTCCGATTCAATCTCAGCCATTGATCCTCCCCTGGATCCGATGGTTCAGATCTAATCTCCCTCCGCCTCTGCCAGTCCCACCTCGTACGTCATTCCATCGCATTCCGTCGCATTTCATTCATTTTCTGTGTGTTTCCGCCAAAGTCCAAACCTTTGCATTCTTCATTAAAAATTCAATTAACCATCTCTTCCGCCACTTGTTCATCATTTCCACTATTTTCACTATTCCTCCACCACTCCTCCGGCCTCCGAAAGCATTTTTCCACCACTGCCCGGTTTTACAGTTTCTTTCCACAGTGTGGAATAGCACAGAGAGGCCATTTCAGCCGGACAGCAAAGAAGCAGAGACCGGATCAGAGGGGATTTGAACCGGTAATTGAAGATTAATGGTTGTAATCCCGCATTCAAAGGATTCAAGCACAGTTTGAAGACTTGAGCATGCAAAGAGTATTATCTGTGTATTATATCAATAGAGTACGTTCCCTCCAGAGGTACACCTCCCTACAAGAAGATCTCCATACCTCCTCGAGCCCTGAAATGATTAATTACACTGACTGGAGTTCATTTAAGACAGTCAGGCAGTAGTTATGAAGCATGGAGGGGCCTGCAGATCATCCCATCCAGTTCATTTATTCCAGAAGGTAGAAACAGAGTTCCAGACACCAGAAAGGACTCCAAGGAACATATCAGAGGTCAAAATCGACCTGGCAGAGATCTCCGAACCAGTCTTAGAGTACCTATAGCGTTGCAGATAGCCATTAAGCAGTATGGGCGTGGACATTTCCGCCGATGCCGCCTTAATGGGATCAATTCAATGTTCATCTACCTCTGTTTTCTCTCTTCTCCTATAAGAAGTCCCTGAGAACGAATTGTAAAGGTTGTTGTTGCCTTTTTGGGCATTTTCTGTTAGTGGGATTCAGTTCGACTGTTAGAACAGTCTTGGGAGGGAGTAGCAGAGTAGTTGTATGTAATAGGATGGGAGGAGAAGGTCTGGATTGTAACAGCCATTGAGCTATATTGTACATGACTGGTTTTGCATCAATTAATCAAAGCACATTTCACAGGATCCTGGTCTATTACTATTGGTGATGTTTTTCCTAACTCTGTTATTTACATTTTCATATTGTTTCATGTTCTTCTGGTAGGCAACAGAAGTATAGCATAGGATTCAACCTTGTTAGGTGCTCTATGTTTCCCGCTCTCCCTACCTTTAATGTTTTCTGCTTCATGTGTATCTAAGAGTAAATTCGTGGAGTTTAACCAGTGCAGTGGATGTTATTGCCTGCTGGCTGATGTATGAACTTGGGGGTTTGCTGCTTGGATGTTTCTTTGTCAAATTTATCTCTGTTTTTCCCTTGGAGTTGCTAAAGAAGACCTGGAGTTAAATGACCTCTGGTCCGATCTATAAGCAGCCCCTTTGTCTCTTTGAGAGCTGCCTTAGAGTATGTCCAAGCAGGTCTGGAGTTAAATGACCTCTGACCTGATCTATAGACTGAAATTTGGTTGTCTTTCCTTCTTCCACTTTCCCTCCTTAATGTTCCATTCCATCATCTGCCTAAAAGATCCTTTAGTGTAGATGACTTGCCCTTTGGAAGCCTTGGCTAGTTGTTGCATGTAATTCTCCTTTCATAACTCCATGGCCCAATGGATGGCACTTTCTTGACCTTTACTCTTTGCTGAAACAGCCTGTACTTTGTTCCTTTCCTTCCATTGCTTTCCCAGTCCATAATCTCCTAACCAACCCAACAACCAACCAACCAAATGATTTTAAAACCCCCTTTGCACTTCATACCTAGCCTAACATCTCATTTTGAGCTTCAAAGACATATCATTCTTAGCTCTATTTGGAGAGATCCCTCTCCGGGTCCAGGAGGGCTAGATCCTAGGGCCTAAAAGTGGTTCTGATGTTGTCTCATCTTTTGGTCTTGACAATCTGGAAAAAAAAATGGGAACCCCAACAGATTGATCGCAAGTCTTTTTGCCCGAGCTCCGATTGCGATCCTCCGATCATATCCCGACCGTCGATCCGTCTCGCCGATCTGACGGCCAGCGCTCAATCACAAGTCCCCTTCCGATCGCAATCGCAAACCGTTTCGTCTGACTCTCGATTGCAATCTCTCGATTCAATCTAGGCTGTCCATTCCCTTGCTGATCCGAGGGCCATCGCACTTCCCATTTCCTCCGATCGCAAGTCTTTATGTCTTCCTCCCGATTTAATCGCAGCCGTCCATCTCCCAGCCGATCCAACGGCTCAGCGCCAATCGCTCCATCGCAATCGCATAACTCAATCGCATGCCTTCTTCTCTGTGCTCCAATTGCGATCTCCCGACTTAATCCTGGCCGTCCGTCCTTCTGCAGATCGGACGGTCATCGCAACTCCCGATCGCAAGTCCTTCCTCCCGTCTCCCGATTAAATCTCCATCGTCCGCTTTCCCCGCCGATCAGACGATCCAGCATTAATCGAACCCTTCGCTCGATCGCAATCGCAACCCCTTCCCTCCGACTCCCGATTGCGATCCGCCGATCCAATCTTAACCGTTCATTTAGTTCAAGATCCAACGGCTCAGCGCTGATCGCATCATCGCCCATCGCCCCTCCCGTTTCTCCCTCCGATTGAATGAGGACCGTTGATCTGATTCCCAGATCCAACGATCAGCGCTCAATCATGCCCCGACCTCCGATCACAATCGCAAGCCTTCCTCGATGTCTCCAGATTCAATCCCAGCCACCCATTCCCTTCCGGATCCGACGGTTGGCGCTTAATCGCAACATCGCTCCGATCGCAATCGAAATTTTTTGAATGTGTCACCCCTGCTCACCCCAATTGTGATCCTCCGATTTGATCCTGACCATCCATTAGATCTGGGATCTAACGGTCAAGATCTAATCGCCCTCCACCATGAATGGGTCCCACTCTTTCATTCATCTCCATCGGGTTTCATGTGTTTTGTATATTGTTTGCCCGTTTCACATATTGCTACGCTCGATAAGCGCTCGTCATGGACTTTGTCTTTGCATCTATATTCGACCTGTCGCGCCGCATATTATCACCAAACTCCATTGTTCATAAGGTTTCATCATTTCATTGCATGCCACCATTATGGTAAAAGGCCATCGTCGACCACCGCTCGCACTACCATTTCGTCCACCCCCGCATCTATCACTTATCGACCGTTTCTTTCATAAGTTTTGCTATGTTGGTAAAGTTTCAGAGGATGAGACTCCTCCCCGCCGTTTGGTGTACTACCTCAATGGCGATGTCAAGAAATGTGATCAAATCTAGCGAGCGCACTACCGGTGAAAGTCAAGGAATGGGGCTGTCAGGACTTCATTAAAGGAAAGCAGAGTTCAAACGCCGAAAGTCTTGCCCTCGCCATTAAACGCTCGAGCTAACCCGATAGAGGCAGTCATGAAGCAGCAAGGATTTTCAGTACAGAGCAGAGGGATTAATGCGCGTCAACAAAGATCTTGAGCCTGAAACAGAGGTTTAAGGAGGCAAAGCATCATTTTGAAGACCCCGAGGATCGATTCTGGGGACCCTGAACATCAATAAGGGGCAGTATCGAGGTTTTCTTATCAGCAGAATGATTTTCTGTAAGGGACAGGTCTCCCACACAGTATTTATTATGCGCCGTGTCCCTGAAGGAGTTTTCCGTCCCAGCTATAATTCAAAGCAATCTAGCATCCATAAGGCCGACCTCCCAGCATGTTCTTTCATTTTGTTCAAATCACCTGAGGTACTGCGGCCCGAAGGTCAAATCATACCAGGAGCAGATCTTTATTGCACCGGGGAGATGACAAAGTTTAAATATACAACATATCAAGCGGAATGGGCCTCGGCCCTGCATTCATTGTTGTGTTTAAATGTAACATTTAAAATTCACCTACCTCCTCATTCGGTCCTCTGTGTCTCTTCTGCTATAAAGAACAGAAGGGCATCATTGTAGTGGTTGTTGATGCATTATTAGTGAATTGCAAGCATTTTTGTCCTGAGCCAAGTTCCCTGTGTAATGATTGTATGATAGGCTGGGAAATATGATGTATTCAGGCTGAATGTAAAAGCTTTGGGCAGTAATGTACCTGATTGGTATTGTGTTTAACATGATAAGCAGTTTTCATTGGATCCTAATCTACAGTAGTTGGTGATGTTTTTCTCATCTCTGTGTTTATTTCCATTTCATTTCATGTTCTTCTGACTGGCATCTGAACGCATGACATAAGATTTACCCTTGTTAGGTACCTTATGTCCATCTCTCTCAGTCTTTAATGTTTTCTGCTCATATGTGTATCTGAATATTGTTTTTTAATTGACTAAACCAGTGTAGTGGATGATTATTGCCTGCTCTCTGATGTGCAAGTTAATAGAATCAATGTTCAGATGTTTTTGTTAAGATTTAATTAAAAGAGGTTAGGAACATTGGGAGGTGTAAAGCCTGTCGCTGCCTCTTCATAACCTACCCCTTCCATATAAACCTTTTCAAGATCCCTTGTGTTGCCTATGGTTTTTTCCAAGCAGGCCTGGAGTTAAATGACCTCTGGCCTGATCTATAGACGGAATCAGATGGTTTTCCATCCTTCATTCTCATTCCTTAGTGTTCCATCCCACCAATCAGTCTTTGATATCCAAATGCTCTAGATGACTAGCCCAACTGAAGCTTACACATTGAACATAAGTAAATCCTTTCTTGACTCCATTGCCCAATGGCCTTGATGTTCCCTAAGTTATCTATCCTTGCCTAGCTTCCTTCTTTACCCATCCTTGTCTCATGGTGAAACCTTCCTTCCTGATTCTCAACAACCAAACTCAAACAATCAAACAAACAACCTGGAGCCTATAACTAGCCTAAAATCACAATTGAGAACTTCAAAGACATATATCCTTTGATAATCATAGAGAGATCCCTCTCTGGACCTAGGAGGGCTAGATCCTAAGGTCTGAAAGTGGTTCTATGTTGTCTCATCTTTTGGTATTGCCAACCTTGCCAAAACATGGGAACCCCAACATAATGGCGACTCCACTGGGGACGAATCTGAGAGTTTACAGTTGTTGATATTGGTATTTTTCCCATTGTCCTCACCAACATAATGGCGACTCCGCTGGGGAGAATCTGAGAGTCAAGAACTGCTAACATTTGGTCTATTTCCCATTGTCGTCACCAACATAATGGCGACTCCGCTGGGGAACAGATCAGTCAGCTTTGATTAGGTAAACCACTGTGGTGGACAGTAAGTTGTAAATCATCCACCTGGCGACTCCACAATTCCTGAATGATATAAGACTCCACTGGTGATCAAAGTCTCCACGATTATCTCCTTGGTTTGGGTTTCACGTGACTCCACCGGGGACCAACAAGAAGACAACATCATCCCTACCAATTGGAAGACTCGAGTTGATTTGTTTGAAGAGTTTCGTTGTGGAATATTAGATATACCGGCTCAAATTGTAATAGCAAGACCTTCAAAAGCCCAGGCATTCCACCAAGTTTCCAATGATCAACCTGAGTCAAGAATTTTTTTTTAGAAGTGCCGGCGGAGAGGTATGATGTCGAGTTTAAACTTTTTGACATCACAAGAGAAATCATATGTTCGTAGACTCTGTGCGTGGAAAGCCACCCCCCAAAGAGTAATAAATTTCGCCGTCGTCTGGATGTGCAAGAGAAGATGATCTTACCCAAGAGCCACCCTGAAGATGCAGTAGGCTGTGCTGTACGAAGATGCCCAGATGTAGACACTACTACAAATACTAAGAAGCCGTAAAGAAGAAAGCATACATCAAGTGTTCGTTGATCTTGGTAAGAGTACATGGAGGCCCCTCAATGCTCCAAACATTAACCCCAGTATGGGCCGCATTCATCAGAATGGTCACTACCGATGGTGACCACGCGTTTTGAAGAACCACATGCGCAGCACCCCGTGGTTATCTCCGAGCAGTACCGTTGCTCGTATCCTTTTTCAATACCGCTTGATTGGCTGTATTGGCTTTATCATATCACCTAGAACATCAGATATTTCCAATTAGAGTAGGGTAGGTAGGAAGCTCAATAAAGCTCAGCCTATGAGCAAGTAGATTAACTATTTTTCAATTTCTGTCTTAGAATGTAGAGGAGAAACTTGCTAGACAGTCTAATCCTAGCAGGTAGTAGTGTAGGTAGAGAAACATATGAGGCCAACAGTCTAATCTGGTCTCATGGAGTAATAAGGGTAGAAGTAGAATAGGTTTATTTTTCCTGTTTGTAAAAATTAATGATGTAAAAGGGTCTGCAAGTCCAAATGCACCCAAAAGAAAAATGATAGAACTATAGTGTGGGTAGGTAGTTGTTTGAGAGAATTTTTATTGCTGATATGATGTCTTCATGAGTTGTGGCAGCTAAAATCAAAGAAGAAAAGGATGGTTCAAGCAACAGGCATCTGACCTACACCAAGAGATCAATTTCTGGATTCTTGACTCCTTCAAGAAGAAGCCATCCCCATGTGGAGCCACTGTTAGCCCCCCTATGAAATTTTTGACAAGAAAATAGGGGGCTAAATCATTGTTGAGTCTTCAAGGAATGCATTTCCTCTGAAAACACAGTCTCCTTGAAGCCTCCATGTGTCTTTGCCCTTTGATAGTATCCCCTCTGTTGATTTCCTTTATAAAGCCTCTCTGCTATGAAGAAATGCCCAAAGGCCCCATTTTCCCTCTTATTTCACCTCCACCTAGTCTCTACTTCGTTCCCCTGTCTTCCCCTTCTATTCCCCTTCTTACCCTTTTAATTCCCCAAAATCCCCTTAAAATCCTACCCTTACCCTTTGTTTAGCCTTTTTCCCCTTTCCCTCTCTATCGTTTCTCTTTCCAACCTTCAAACTCCATTTAAATGGGAAAAAAACCCATTTCTGACCTTATTATAGGCCTAAGCCCCTTTCAAACCACTTCCCCACATGTGCCCCCGCGCTGGGACCAAGCGCTTAAGTCCAGAGCGCTCATCGCAATCGGAACCGTCGGGCGGGTGTATTTCCTTTGTAACGTAAAAAACCCCGATGCGATCGTTTTAACACGTTAAGTCCTGCGATGTGTTGTGCACCGTCGATCTATCACAAGATCATACGGCTATGCGCTAATCGAAACCCCCACCCAATCGCAATCGGAACATGTTAAGTGCACCCTACGATCGGCCCATCGCAAGCGATTGCGATGCGATTGATCGCAAGTCTTTTTGCCCGAGCTCCGATTGCGATCCTCCGATCATATCCCGACCGTCGATCTGTCCCACCGATTCGATGGCCAGCGCTCAATTGCAAGTCCCCTTCCGATCGCAATCACAAACCGTTTCGTCTGACTCCCGATTGCAATCTCCCGATTCAATATGGGCCATCCATTCCCCTGCTGATCCGACGGCCATCGCACTTCCCATTTCCTCCGATTGCAAGTCTTTATGTCTTCCTCCCGATTTAATCGCAGCCATCCATCTCCCAGCCGATCCAACGGCTCAGCGCCAATCACTCCATCGCAATCGCATAACTCAATCGCATGCCTTCTTCTCTGTGCTCCAATTGCGATCTCCCGACTTAATCCTGGCCGTCCGTCCTTCCGCAGATCGGACGGTCATCACAACTCCCGAACGCAAGTCCTTCCTCCCGTCTCCCGATTAAATCTCCGCCGTCCGCTTTCCCCGCCGATCAGATGGTCCAGCATTAATCGCACCCTTCGCCCGATCGCAATCGAAACCCCTTCCCTCCGACTCCCGATTGCGATCCGTCGATCCAATCTTAACCGTTCATTTAGTTCAAGATCCAACGGCTCAGCGCTGATCGCATCATCGCCCATCGCCCCTCCCGTTTCTCCCTCCGATTGAATGAGGACCGTTGATCTGATTCCCAGATCCAACGATCAGCGCTCAATCGCGCCCCGACCTCCGATCACAATCGCAAGCCTTCCTCACTGTCTCCAGATTCAATCCCAGCCGCCCATTCCCTTCCGGATCTGACGGTTGGCGCTTAATCGCAACATCGCTCCGATCGCAATCGGAACTTTTTGAATGTGTCACCCCTGCTCCCCCCAATTGCAATCCTCCGATTTGATCCAGACCATCCATTGGATCTGGGATCTAACGGTCAAGATCTAATCGCCCTCCACCATGACTGGGTCCCACTCTTTCATTCATCTCCATCGGGTTTCATGTGTTTTGTATATTGTTTGCCCGTTTCACATATTGCTACACCGCTCAACCTCCACCGTTGATCTTTGTTCCTAGACCAAGATCTAACGGTCTGCGCTGCATATTATCACCAAACTCCATTGTTCATAAGGTTTCATCATTTCATTGCATTTTGTCACCATTATGGTAAAAGGCCATCGCTCCACCACCGCCGCACTACCATTTCGTCCACCCTGCATTCATCGCTCCGTCCACTGTTTTCTTCATAAGTTTTGCTATGTTGCAGAGTTTCTAGAGGATGAGACCTGCCGCTTTTTGGTGTACTACCTCAATGGCGAGCGGCGCAGTCAGGATCAAATCTAATGAGCCAGTACCATCAGGAAAGTCAAGGAATGGGGCTGTCAGGACTTACATTAAAGGAATGCAGATTTCAAATGCCGAAAGTCCTGTCGGCGCCATTTAAAGATCGAGCTAACTCAACGGAGGCAGTAATGAAGCAGCAAGGAGTTTCAGTACAAAACAGAGGGATTAGTGCACATCAACGAAGATCTTGAGCTCTGAACCAGGGGTTTAAAGAGGCAAAGCATCATTTTGAAGACCCCGAGGATCGCTCTGGAGATCCTGAACATCAATAAGAGGTAATATCAAGGTTTACTTATCAGCAGAACATTTTTCCATAAAGGACAGGTCTCCCATACAGTCTTTATTATGCGGCGTGTCCCTGAAGGAGCTTTTCGCCCCAGCTACAGTTCAAAACAATCTAACTTCTATGAGGCAGACCTCTCAGCAGTTTCTTTCATTTTGTTCAAATCACCTGGAGTACTGCAGCCAAAAGGTCAAATCATATCCGAAGCAGATCTCTATTGCACCGAGGAGATGACAAAGATTAAATATACAACATATCAAGCGGAATGGGCCTCGGCCCTGCATTCATTGTTGTGTTTAAATGTAACATTTAAAATTCACCTACCTCCTCAGTCGGTCCTCTGTGTCTCTTCTGCTATAAAGCACAGAGGGATATCATTGTAATGGTTGTTGTTGGATTATCAGTGAATTGCAAGCATTTTTGTCCCGAGCCAAGTTTCCTATGTAATAGTTGTATGACAGGCTGAGAAATATGATGTATTCAGGCTGAATGTAAAAGCTTTGGGCAGTGATGTGCCTGATTGGTGTTGTGTTTAACATGATAAGCAGTTTTCATTGGATCCTGATCTGCAACAGTTGGTGACGTTTTTCTTATCTCTGTGTTTATTTCCATTTCATTTCATGTTCTTCTGACTGACATCTGAACGCATGACATAAGATTTACCCTTGTTAGGTACCTTATGTCCCAGCTCTCTCAGTCTTTAATGTTTTCTGCTCATATGTGTGTCTAAATATTGTTTTTAATTGACTAAACCAGTGTAGTGGATGATTATTTCCTGCTCTCTGATGTGCAAGTTAATAGAATCAGTGTTCAGATGTTTTTGTTAAGATTTAATTGAAAGAGGTTAGGAACATTGGGAGGTGTAAAGCCTGTCGCTGCCTCTTCATAACCTACCCCTTCCATACAAACCTTCTCAAGATCCCTTGCGTTGCCTATGGTTTTGTCCAAGCAGGCCTGGAGTTAAATGACCTCTGGCCTGATCTATAGACGGAATCAGATGGTTCTCCATCCTTCATTCTCATTCCTTAATGTTCCATCCCACCAATCAGTCTTTGAGATCCAAATGCTCTAGATGACTAGCCCAACTGAAGCTTACACATTGAACATAAATAAATCCTTTCTTGACTCCATTGCCTAATGGCCTTAATGTTCCCTGAGTTATCTATCCTTGCCTAGCTTCCTTCTTTACCCATCCTTGTCTTATGGTGAAACCTTCCTTCCTGATTCTCAGCAACCAAACTCAAACAATCAAACAAACAACCTTGAGCCTATAACTAGCCTAAAATCACAATTGAGAACTTCGAAGATATATATCCTTTGATAATCATAGAGAGATCCCTCTCTGGACCTAGGAGGGCTAGATCCTAAGGTCTGAAAGTGGTTCTATGTTGTCTCATCTTTTGGTATTGCCAACCTTGCCAAAACATGGGAACCCCAACATAATGGCGACTCCACTGGGGACGAATCTGAGAGTTTACAGTTGTTGATATTGGTATTTTTCCCATTGTCCTCACCAACATAATGGCGACTCCGCTGGGGAGAATCTGAGAGTCAAGAACTGCTAACATTTGGTCTATTTCCCATTGTCGTCACCAACATAATGGCGACTCCGCTGGGGAACAGATCAGTCAGCTTTGATTAGGTAAACCACTGTGGTGGACAGTAAGTTGTAAATCATCCACCTGGCGACTCCACAATTCCTGAATGATATAAGACTCCACTGGTGATCAGCAGGCCACTGATTATCTTGGTTTCACGTGACTCCACTGGGAGACCAGTCGCAGTACAACATCATCCCTACCAAATGGAAGACTCTGAGTTGAGCCCCCTTGAAGAGTTTCGTTGTGGAATATTAGATATACTGGCTCAACTCAGAAGAAAAGACCTTCCAAAAGCCTTGCATTCCAGCTCAAGTTTCAATGATCAACCTGAGCTGAAGAATTTTTTTTTAGAAGTGCTGGCGGAGAGGTATGAAGCTGAGCTCAAACTTTTGAAATCACAAGAGAAATCATACAAGTTCAGAGACCCCAAAGCATTTTTGGAAAGTCTCTCACCCCCAAAAAGAGAAGAAATTTCGCCGCTGTTCGATGTGCAAGTAGAAGATGATTCGGCTTCCAAGAGCCACCTTGAAGATGCAGTGGAAGAAGCAACAGTCGAAGATGCCCAGGATGTAGACAGCTTACCAGTCACGGCAAGCCAGAAAGAAGAAAGCATACATCATCTGTTCGTTGATCCTGTGGCAGAGTACATGGAGGCCCCTCGAATGCTCCAGCATTAATCCTTAGCATGGGCCAGATTCATCAGGAATGGTCACTACTGATGGTGACCACGGTTTTGAAGAACCACATGCAGAGCACCCTGTGGTTATCTCTGACAGGCAGCCAGTGCTCGTATCCTTTTTCAATACTGCTTGATTGGCTGTATTGGCTTTATCATATCACCTAGAACATCAGATATTTCCAATTAGAGTAGGGTAGGTAGGAAGCTCAATAAAGCTCAGCCTATGAGCAAGTAGATTAACTATTTTTCAATTTCTGTCTTAGAATGTAGAGGAGAAACTTGCTAGACAGTCTAATCCTAGCAGGTAGTAGTGTAGGTAGAGAAACATATGAGGCCAACAGTCTAATTTGGTCTCATGGAGTAATAAGGGTAGAAGTAGAATAGGTTTATTTTTCCTGTTTGTAAAAATTAATGATGTAAAAGGTTCTGCAAGTCCAAATGCACCCAAAAGAAAAATGATAGAACTATAGTGTGGGTAGGTAGTTGTTCCAGTGAATTTTTATCGGGCCGATATCCTAATACCATGAGTTGTATGTCAAAAACGAAAGAAGAAGGATGGTTCAAGCAACAGGCATCCGACTTCCACACCAAGAGATCACTGATTTCGACTCCTTCAAGAAGAAGCCATCCCCATGTGGAGCCACTTGCCCCCCTATGAAATTTTTGACAAGAAAATAGGGGGTTAACGACGTTGAGTCTTCAAGGAATGCATTTCCTTCCGAAAACACAAGCCTCCCTTGAAGCCTCCATGTGTCTTTTGCCCTTGATAGTATCCTCCTCATTGGCTTCCCTTTATAAAGCCTCTCTGTTATGAAGAAATGCCCAAAGGCCCCATTTTCCCTCTTATTTCACCTCCACCTAGTCTCTACTTCGTTCCCCTGTCTTCCCCTTCTATTCCCCTTCTTACCCTTTGAATTTCCCCAAAATCCCCTTAAAATCCTACCCTTACCCTTTGTTTAGCCTTTTTCCCCTTTCCCTCTCTATCGTTTCTCTTTCCAACCTTCAAACTCCATTTAAATGGGCAAAAAACCCATTTCCGACCTTATTATAGGCCTAAGCCCCTTTTAAACCACTTCCCCACATGTGCCCCGGCGCTGGGACCAAGCGCTTAAGTCCCGAGCGCTCATCGCAATCGGAACCGTCGGGCGGGTGTATTTCCTTTGTAACGTAAAAAACCCTGATGTGATCGTTTTAACACGTTAAGTCCTGCGATGTGTTGTGCATCGTCGATCTATCACAAGATCAGACAGCTATGCGCTAATCGCAGCCCCCACCCAATCGCAATCGGAACATGTTAAGTGCACCCTACGATCGGCCCATCGCAAGCGATTGTGATGCGATTGATCGCAAGTCTTTTTGCCCGAGCTCCGATTGCGATCCTCCGATCATATCCCGACCGTCGATCCGTCCCACCGATTCGACGGCCATCGCTCAATTGCAAGTCCCCTTCCGATCGCAATCGCAAACCGTTTCGTCTGACTCCTGATTGCAATCTCCCGATTCAATATGGGCCATCCATTCCCCTGCTAATCCGACGGCCATCGCACTTCCCATTTCCTCCGATCACAAGTCTTTCTGTCTTCCTCCCGATTTAATCGCAGCCGTCCATCTCCCAGCCGATCCAACGGCTCAGCGCCAATCGCTCCATCGCAATCGCATAAATCAATCGCATGCCTTCTTCTCTGTGCTCCGATTGCGATCTCCCAACTTAATCCTGGACGTCCGTCCTTCCGCAGATCGGACGGTCATCGCAACTCTCGATCGCAAGTCCTTCCTCCCGTCTCCCGATTAAATCTCCGCCGTCCGCTTTCCCCGCCAATCAGATGGTCCAGCATTAATCGCACCCTCCGCCCGATCGAAATCGCAACCCCTTCCCTCCAACTCCCGATTGCGATCCGCTGATCCAATCTTAACCATTCATTTAGTTCAATATCCAACGGCTCAGCGCTGATCGCATCATCGCCCATCGCCCCTCCCGTTTCTCCCTCCGATTGAATGAGGACCGTTGATCTGATTCCCAGATCCAACGATCAGCGCTCAATCACGCTCCGACCTCTGATCACAATCGCAAGCCTTCCTTACTGTATCCCGATTCAATCCCAGCCGCCCATTCCCTTCCGGATCCGACGGTTGGCGCTTAATCGCAACATCGCTCCGATCGCAATCGGAACTTTTTGAATGTGTCACCCCTGCTCCCCCTGATTGCGATCCTCCGATTTGATCCTGACCGTCCATTGGATCTGGGATCTAACGGTCAAGATCTAATCGCCCTCCACCATGACTGGGTCCCACTCTTTCATTCATCTCCGTTGGGTTTCATGTGTTTTGTATATTGTTTGCCCGTTTCACATATTGCTACGCCGCTCAACCTCCACTGTTGATATTTGTTCCTAGACCAAGATCTAACGGTCTGCGCTGCATATTATCACCAAACTCCATTGTTCATAAGGTTTCATCATTTCATTGCATTTTGTCACCATTATGGTAAAAGGCCATCGCTCCACCACCGCCGCACTACCATTTCGTCCACCCTGCATTCATCGCTCCGTCCACTGTTTTCTTCATAAGTTTTGCTATGTTGCAGAGTTTCTAGAGGATGAGACCTGCCGCTGTTTGGTGTACTACCTCAATGGCGAGCGGCGCAGTCAGGATCAAATCTAATGAGCCAGTACCATCAGGAAAGTCAAGGAATGGGGCTGTCAGGACTTACATTAAAGGAAAGCAGATTTCAAATGCCGAAAGTCCTGTCGGCGCCATTTAAAGATCGAGCTAACTCAACGGAGGCAGTAATGAAGCAGCAAGGATTTTCAGTACAGAACAAAGGGATTAGTGCACATCAACGAAGATCTTGAGCTCTGAACCAGGGGTTTAAAGAGGCAAAGCATCATTTTGAAGACCCCGAGGATCGATCTGGAGATCCTGAACATCAATAAGAGGTAATATCAAGGTTTACTTATCAGCAGAACGTTTTTCCATAAAGGACAGGTCTCCCATACAGTCTTTATTATGCGGCGTGTCCCTGAAGGAGCTTTTCGCCCCAGCTACAGTTCAAAACAATCTAACTTCTATGAGGCAGACCTCTCAGCAGTTTCTTTTATTTTGTTCAAATCACCTGGAGTACTGCAGCCAAAGGTCAAATCATATCCGAAGCAGATCTCTATTGCACCGGGGAGATGACAAAGATTAAATATACAGCATATCAAGCGGAATGGGCCTCGGCCCTGCATTCATTGTTGTGTTTAAATGTAACATTTAAAATTCACCTACCTCCTCCGTCGGTCCTCTGTGTCTCTTCTGCTATAAAGCACAGAAGGATATCATTGTAATGGTTTTTGATGCATTATCAGTGAATTGCAAGAATTTTTGTCCCGAGCCAAGTTCTCTGTGTAATGATTGTATGATAGGCTGAGAAATATGATGTATTCAGGCTGAATGTAAAAGCTTTGGGCAGTGATGTACCTGATTGGTATTGTGTTTAACATGATAAGTAGTTTTCATTGGATCCTGATCTACAACAGTTGGTGATGTTTTTTTCCTCTCTGCGTTCGTTTCCATTTCATTGCATGTTCTTCTGACTGGCATCTGAACGCATGACATAAGATTTACCCTTGTTAGGTACCTTATGTCCCAACTCTCTCAGTCTTTAATGTTTTCTGCTCATATGTGTATCTGAATATTGTTTTTAATTGACTAAACCAGTGTAGTGGATGATTATTGCCTGCTCTCTGATGTGCAAGTTAATAGAATCAATGTTCAGATGTTTTTGTTAAGATTTAATTGAAAGAGGTTAGGAACATTGGGAGGTTTAAAGCCTGTCACTGCCTCTTCATAACCTACCCCTTCCATATAAACCTTTTCAAGATCCCTTGTGTTGCCTATGGTTTTTTCCAAGCAGGCCTGGAGTTAAATGACCTCTGGCCTGATCTATAGGCGGAATCAGATGGTTCTCCATCCTTCATTCTCATTCCTTAATGTTCCATCCCACCAATCAGTCTTTGAGATCCAAATGCTCTAGATGACTAGCCCAACTGAAGCTTACACATTGAACATAAGCAAATCCTTTCTTGACTCCATTGCCCAATGGCCTTGATGTTCCCTGAGTTATCTATCCTTGCCTAGCTTCCTTCTTTACCCATCCTTGTCTTATGGTGAAACCTTCCTTCCTGATTCTCAACAACCAAACTCAAACAATAAAACAAACAACCTTGAGCCTATAACTAGCCTAAAATCACAATTGAGAACTTCAAAGACATATATCCTTTGATAATCATAGAGAGATCCCTCTCTGGACCTAGGAGGGCTAGATCCTAAGGTCTGAAAGTGGTTCTATGTTGTCTCATCTTTTGGTATTGCCAACCTTGCCAAAACATGGGAACCCCAACAGAAGTAATAACAAGCTTGCAAAAAATATACATCTATCTATTATGTATCCCGTAACGAAATATATTATTTGTGTGATTTATAAATATGATATTTCAGTGGATGAAAATTAAGATCATACAAACACTTAGAGATATGAAAACGATTGGAGATAATCGATTAGATAAATGTCTTTTAGATTAGTCACATTGTTAGGATTTGGTCGATGTTTTGAACCAACTAATGTGGTTCATCCTCAGGATAAGGTGGAAAAATCTCATGGATCTTAATGAATAAATAGTGTGGATGCATCATTGCTCGAAATTTGTCATTGAAAAACTAGTCGTTAATTTAATTAGTTATTTAATAAATTAATAAATATTTAAAAAAAATTAAAATTCTAATTAATTTAAAGGATTCAATTAATATAATATATAAGATAATATCATATCAAGGGAAATAATAAAGATAAATAAATAAGACGGGGGGGTGGGGTGGGGGGGGGAAGAGACAGAGAGAAAGAGGGGGTTGGAAATTACCTCTAGAGGGCAGGAGTCAAACTCTTACTCAATTTCCACCCATCATCCCTATTGAGATTCTTATAATGTTTTTCAATCTCAATGGCCTCCCCGAGCTTCCTATGATGGAAGTGATCAACCTTAATGATGACCTTAGAGTCCTCGATGCAAACATGGTGACACAATTTTTTCACATGAGTATGCAGGAGCCGATGTGTGGGACCGATTATGGCTAATGTCTACTGCATGCTCCTGTATTCTTTGTCTAATGGATCAAATTGTTTCACCGATATAGGGAGTGCCACATGAATAAGGAACCATGTAAACACCTTTCATGTCTTTTGGGTCGATAGGGTCCTTGACAGATCCGAGAGAATTTCTAATAGTATACAAAGGTTTGAATGAAGACTAGACATTATTATTTCTAAGAACATGGGCAATTTTGTCCGTGGTCCCTTGGATAAACGGGAGATGAAATTTGGATATAGGATCAACCCGATTGGATTTTACTTTTAATCCTTTATATGCTTTTTGAAAGGCCTTAAGGCCTAGAGATATACTATACCCATTATTTTCAAAAACATCAAGAAGATGGGATTTTTTTGATTCCAAGTGGTTTTCATCTGAAATTCTAAGAGCCTGGGTAGCAAGGGTGAAAAGAACACCAAATTTTTGAGCAGGGAAATGATGATAACTAGCATGAAGATACTGTTACATGTGATTTTTCTTGCGAAAAAATTGGTGAGAAATGGAACCATCATCCATTCTAGAGAGAAGGATATCTAAGAAGGGCAAACAACCATCAACCTCCACTTCCATCATGAAATTGATGGAGTTTGACAGGAAATTTAGGTGCCCCAGAAAATATCTAACTTCTCCTGACCATGGGGCCAAATGACACAAGTGTCATCCATGAACCTATTCAGCTTCCTAGGGTGAAAAGGAGAAGAGGCCAAGGCCTTCACTTCAAAATCCTCCATAAATAAGTTAGCGACAATAGGGGAGAGAGGAGAACCCGTAACAACCCCACATGTTTTCTCATAGAACTCACCTTGGAAACTGAAGAAAGTCGAGGTGAGGCAGAGGCTAACTAATTTAACAGTGTCCTAGTCAGAGATCTACCTAATGAAATCAACGACTTCCTGGATGGGGATTTTGGTAAATAAGGAAACAACATCAAAGCTGACATGCAGAAAAATCCTGTCACCATGTTTGCATCGAGGACTCTAAGGTAATCGCTAAGGTTGATCACTTCCATCATAGGAAGCTTAGAGAGGCCATTGAGATTGAAATACATTATAAGAATCTCAATAGGGATCATGGTTGGAAATTGAGTAAGAGTTGGAATCCTTCCCTATCGAGGTGATTTCCACCCCGCTTGTTGTCTGTCTTGATTTTTATTTATTTATTGAATTATTCTGCTTTCCCCCCCTTATTTCTTTATCTTTGTTCTTGCCCTTGATATGATAGTATCTTATATATTATATTAATTGAATTATAAATATAATATTTATTAATTTAATCCTTTAAATTAATTAAAATTTAATTTAATTTAATTTTTTTTATAATATTTATTAATTTATTAAATAACTAATTAAATTAACGACTATTTTTTAAATAGCTTTTTTTCAAACGACTAGTTTTTAAACAACTATTTCTGGGCAATGATGCATCCACTCTATTTATTCATTAAGATCCATGAGCTTTCTCCACCTTGTCTTGAGGATGAACCACATTAGTTGGTTCAAAACTTCGACCAAATCCTAACAATGTGATTAATCTGAAAGACATTTATCTAATTTATGGATCACAAAAGTCTTAGATCTAACATAATTGAATTAATCAAATAGTTAATTAAATCAATTGGATAAAGCTTATATCACAATTGTTTAATGCCTGCATTGAATATGTACCAAAAGATAACAGTCTAACATGTTCAAAAGTGAGTTAATGCCAAACTGTTTTCAAATAAATACATAAAACAAACCATCATAAGATAAATAACCATTTCTCAATTGAAAAAAAAATATAACACATAGGATAAAAGTACCATGTATATGTTCACTCTAATCATTTGAGAAAAAGTACTTGGTCTAGCCATTTCTATTTAGAAAACTTCAAGAGTACAAAAGTTCAACTTCTGTAAAGTCTTCCTTTCAAAATTTCATGACCCCTTCTTCAAAGACATGAAGGGGTTTATATATATAAATAAAAAGTCATAAAATAATTATTATAATAAAAGCCGAGGAGGTTTAAAACAACTCTTCTTAAACAAGGTGAAAATTAATCAGAAACAAAATTTAAAGGGGTGACTTGCATGATGATTGTCCTGATGTCTCATCAACCATCCATTCCTTCAGATGAAGGTTGTTAAGCATAGGCTTAACCTTAGGAGGTTGGGCTGGCCTGATGCACAACTGTCCAGTGAAAACAACATTAGAAAGTGCAGGCAACATGTAGGAGGATGTATCTGTAAGACAGTGCAGCTTAAGCCATTGGCTATGAGGCTTTACTAAGTATCTCCAACACTTATCCCAATCTAATTTTTCCAGCTTTATGATGTGTTCCTCTTTTACCTTTGAAACTTCTTACCATTGCCTTATCAAGTCTTTCACAATGGGAAGTGCACCAAGAGGACATCTATAAATAAGGTTTGTAGCAATGAGATTTTGATTGACAATTTCCACATTGTTAGTAGCCACATATTTTGATCTGCAGATGGCTCTTTCAACATGTTTCAACTGTATGTCCCATTCAGTAAACAATATTTCCTCTTTTTAGTCTTCAATCCTGGGCAGGTTGGCCTTTCAACCATGAGCAGAATCCTGCCAGGTGACATATTTTGAAACCTTATCATCAATCTCATCAAAAATAATCCTCTGGTATGATATTCAATTCATCAGTGAATCAATTTTCTCACACAATTCAATAATATTTGATGATTTTTGAAAAAAAATGACTTGTTGCTGTGCCAATAGGGTATTTAGTTCCAAGGCCTCTTTTCTAAATTCATCAATCTTTGGATTATCTTTCAATTCCTCTATAGAAAACTACAATTGATGAATTTGAGCGTCCTTTGAACTGATTTCATTTTGGTGTTGAATGTTAAATTGGTCCATGCTCTCTTAGAGCTGTGTGACCTGTACCAGTAGCTGTTGGTTGGCATTTTGTTTCTCTGCTTGTAGCTCAAGTTCTAATTGGATGATTCTTTCATCCTTTTCTTTCATTAACTCTTGAACCTTAGAAGCTTTATCAATAGCTTCAGAGGCATAAGATCTTGTAAAGTAGGTTGGGCGAGTTAGATCCTGTGAAGGATCTGCCTGTGAGTCTCTCCAGACAACTTCCATTAAGACATCTCCTTGGACAAGGGGTTGAGATTTATCTGATATCCTTCTTTTCTTTTATCTGCTCATAACTGATTTATGTTTAAGACTGTAGAAAATATCTAGAGGAGGGATTTCCTCAATGTTAAGTACAATTTCAGTAGTGGGGAAAGATGAGATGAATTCCACTTGCTATGTTCTTACCAATTTGTCAGAGGCCCAACAGTGAACGAGTCCTGACTTTTAGTTTGAGTCGTATGCATAATCTATTATTGATCAGTAATTATAATTCCTTGGTCTCCCTGGAGTTTTAGGTTAAAATATTTCCAAACATCACTCAAATTACTTGGGAAATATAAATCCATAGTTTGAACCTCGTAGATGTATCTTGGTCAATTTTACTAAGGACTTCAGTATCCTTAGGTGCTGATTCATTTTCATTTTCCTTCTGTGTTAAGGGTTGGGAGACTTCCAACATTTTCAATGGAATTCCTTCCAATCTCTTGTTCCTGTATTGTAGAGTAATTATCGACTGACTCAAATAAGTCATAAAAATCATCATCTTCATGTACAAAAGGCCTAATTTTAACTTGAGTAGTAAAATTATTGGCAATTTTAATTGGATCATATTGTTTGTTTGAAATTGTAAACAATTTCAAACATTCAATTTGGCTAATATATAAAACTACATGCTTGTAATTGTCCAGACCATAAACACCACAATTAATTGGAAAGGAAGGCCATGATGCTTTCGTAGCCTCTTTTAGAAACCTGGTTAATCAGTTGTGAACAGTTTGATATGCAACTTCTCTTGCGAGAAGCTTATTAGGAACATACAAGAGTAAAAAATGCGGCCGATATAAGCTCCCAAATACTCTGCATAGGTGAACAACTCTTCTCCAAACCATTTTTGAATGGAGGAATAATCAGCTTGAGCCTCTTTTGACAATATTGGGGCTTTCTCATTAAAGACGGCTTGAAACAAAGGGAGAATGACTCCATGGCAGATTTTATAAAAATGGTTCTCATATTTTGACTCTCATAACATGCTATGATATACATGAATGTGTAGAGGGTCCTGGGTAGTCTATTTCCAGTCCATGGCTGGAAAATAGGAAGTGAAACACACATCATCCATGATATAATCACTCAAATAAAATGGGGGAAAATGTTGGAGGAAATAGAACAATTTTTCCTATATTCCAAAATTTGAGTAACAATATTATTAGACAAAATGTTTCCTCAATCCATAACATAAGAGTCTACAACTTCTTCCTTTAGGGGAACCCATTCTACTGAAAATTTGCTAGTGTTAGGCTGACCAAAGAGCCCAGACATCATTGCAGCAACATAACAGTAGGGAGTTGCAAGGGATTTAGTAGAATACATACCCTTGTAATCATTCTTGTGTTTATTGGGGTTTCTTCTCCATTGCTTGATTGGATTTGATTTGAGCTCGTTCTCCATGGCGAACTGCACCATAATTTCCTTGTCATAAAACTTTTCTGGGTATGAGATTTGGTACATCAGCTTCAAATCTTCAGCTTTGTAGGAACCTATCATCATTCCTTTGCTGGTTAGAAAAGTCCTATCCCCGATAATGAGGTTATCAATTATCCATCTTACCATATCTATGTAGGGAAAGATTTTAGGTCGGGCATCAAATCGATGCAAAAAAGAATTGGTCACTTCTCCCGTAGTGGCTTCTGAGGAATCAAAAGCATCAGCAGTAAATCTCCTTTGAACTTTGTGAGGTTTCTTATCCTCAAAAAAGTTGTACATTGCTTCCCATGAGGAGGATACACTTTGAGGTTCGCATGTCGTGTTTGTAAACAGAGGAAGCATCTCTATTCTCTCACTTGCAACAGTGCAGGATTCATAGGGGCCATCAGTTTCTTAGCTTTCTTGAGAGCTTTAAACATCTCCAATTAATTTTGTTGATTTGGGCTCGCATGAGAATAAATGAGAAATGATAAGTAGAAAGAGGGGACTTTGATTTTACAAATGAACAAGTACTGTAGTAATGGAAAAAATTAAACAAATGAAACTTGCCACACTGCTAATATATGAATTCATTGCTTCTTCCAGTCAAATCATTTTGGAGGCATGGGCTACAAAACTGTTAAGTTATGGAATTAATGGTTGATATGGGATGATGTTCCCATGTAATCATTCCAACATTAAAACCAGATCTATCATGTCGCAGTGTTGCTCGTGTGTGAATATTTGTAAAATATAGACCGTCTTAGTTTTTCCGATTGCGATATCACAATCACAATATCAACGAAAATAGATGGAGGGGAAATGTGTTTGTGTTGTGAAAGTGCGATTTGCGATTTGAGATAGACTATATCGCATCAATGAATATTGTTGATTGGGAAGAATGATTATGTTTTCGAAAATGTGATTCGATAGAGCATATCACATCGACAAAACATGGAGGTTGAAAACAAGATCGTTGGGGAAAAGCTGCGAATTGCGAAATTTGATTTGCCTACGTGGCGGAAGCGGGTCCCGCAAGCTTTCCTTATAGAATTTTCTTGGAAAAATGCCTTTTCCCTTTATAAAATCATTTTTTTTATATATAGATCGCATCATAATGTGTTTTAAGTGACTTTTAGGAGACATATGTGCTTCATTGCGGTATGGTGATTGCGATAATGCGACATTTCTCTGCTTGAGTGCTTTTAAGGCCAAAATTCAAGGTTTTCCCCTCTTTGATTCCTATTTCTATCTAAATGAATCACACTAAGGGTATTATTTGTTTTAATCTAAAAATTTAAAAAGGGTCCCCATTATTTTCTAAGGTAACTAAGCTAAAATAATGGGGGTTGTTGAACAACACAACAATTGGCAATTCACAGGAAGAACCGGTTATCTTTGAAAAACAATTTCTCAATATATTTAACTAAGTAGAAATAATTTAAGGAAACAAAAATTATTTTTCAAATTTTTTAAATGAAGAGAATTACTATGGATATAAAAAAAAATCATCTTTATTGTTAATCTTTCATAAACCTTTCATAAATAAACATCTTCATTCCTTTATATCAATCATTAAAGTAAGTATCTCTTTGTAACTTAGCATTTTGATTTGCTCCTTTTGTCATAGGTAAAGCCACTGCTGCCAGTAAGAATTCATAGCCTCGACAAGGTTACCTTTTAATCATCAATGATTTAGTATCCCATCCATTTATTATTACAATTCTTTGAGATAAATCATTAATAATATAACTTGTTTTTTTTTTCTTTTTCTTAAAAAGTCATTGTCCTGGCTTGATGAACAGAAAGTGACAATGACATTCGCTGGTTATAATTGAACTGAACAAGCTAGCTTGTGATGAGATCCCTTGTCTTATGATTTTAATAATCATGAGCCATTACCCTGGTTTAATGATATGCAATAATGGTAATGTCAGTTTATTATTTACCTACGATCCATTAGGGGAATTTTGAGGTCTAAAATGGGCCTCCTAAGAAAAATGTACAACAAAAATAAGCTTTATAAGAACCAATAGGATTCAAGGTGATGATGTCAACCATGGGGGATGATTCACCATTTTTGGAGTAAAAAAATAAAAATATTAAAAGATAATAAAATAATAAAACTACTTTTTCAACTCTTATTTTCAACTTATCTCCCTAAGGTTTTACTCAAATTTTGAGTGGGAGTACTCATTGGATGAAAAATTTAATTCCTCATCCAAGGAGTACCCATGTTTCATACTTTCGATGGACCCTGCTACACAAAAAATGCGACATACGTGAAAAAACGTGTTTCCAATCATGTTTTTCATGTATTTCTCATTTTTCGTGTAGCAGGGTCCATCAGAATTATGCAACATGGATACTCCTTGGATGAGAAATCAAATTATGCATGCAATGAGTGCTTCCACTCGAAATTTGAATAAACCCATAGGGAGATAAGTTGAAAATATGAGTTGAAAAAATAATTTTTCCTTTCGTCCCTCTAAAATTTGATAATGTAATAAAATATTATTTTATTATTTCCACTATTATTTTATAATTTCCTTAGGAGGTCCATTTTAGACCTAAAAATTCCCCTAATGATGGTAAGCATACTTGTGACGAGACCTCTTATCCTTTTAAGCTTTTTTATATTTTTTAATTACACTCTAAAAAATAATTTTTGACAAATGGGGAGAATCATCGACTCCTTAAGAGTTTTGGATGACAATTTAGAGTTAAATATGCTTAGTAACATCAAGTCTTTACTTTGTAAAGATGAACCTTTTTCTGATTGATGCTAAAGTAAAAATATTTTACAAACTTCAGGTTTATAAACTTTACAATTTTGATGGAAAAATATTCCGGAGTTGTATAATATTCATTCAATTTTCAAATTTCGTAGTTATTTCCTCAAAAATTTCTATTCTTCAAAAATAAAAAGACATAAAAAAATTCAGAGGTGTTGTGAAAAACCAAAAGTATGTAATCAAACATTATTTTCCTAAAAATGTAAAAGTGTAGGTATAGTTCAGTTAGAAGAAAATACTCTTCTAAGAAAATATTTTTTTCAAAATCAGCCCATTGACATGGAGAAAATATTTTCTCCCTTGAAGATCATGTAACATGAAGGTTGATGGGCCAATTTGTTCTATGATTTGAAATGGTCCAAGCGACATTCTTTGGATTTTGTATGCTTACCTTTTTCCTCATGTGCCTTGTCCCACTTAAGTACGAGGTCTCCAACTTGGAATGTTTTTGGGGAAACAAAACTTGCATCAAAAGAATTTTTCACTATCTGCTGGTGTCGACCATAAGTTAATTTGGCTTTCTCTCTTTCCTCTTCCATTTTAAGGATATGAGACATTCTTAATTGTAGGGAAGAAGAAGGTACTTTGTCAATAAATTAAACTAGGGCTAATGAAGGAAGAGCTAAATTTGATAGAATTACAACTTCTTTCCCACAAACTAGATTGAATGGAGAAGTTCCTATAGAGGCCTTCTTAGTAATCCTATCTACCCATAGTGAAAATGCTAAAGACTTATGAAATTTTTCTCGCTCTAATCAATATTTCTTTTTATGATTCTTATGAGATTTTTATTTGTTGATTATGCTAAACCATTCCCTTGGGGATAGTAGTTAGCAGAGTATTTAAGCTTAAAACCTCTTTTGAGAGAAAATTCAGTCATACTATTTCCCGAAAAATAATATGCATTATCAAACATAAGTGCATTGGGTAAGCCAAACCCGGTAATAATCAATTGATAAATAAATTCCATCATGGCTTCAGAGTTAGCTACCTTTAGTAGAAAAAATTTCACCCACTTATTAAAATAATTTGTTGCAGTGAGAATGTATTTATGTTTTTTGGATGAGTTAGGAGCAAACTCACCCATGATATCCAATCCCCATTGCTCAAAAGTTTTCTCAATGTTGACTATCTGCAAGGGTAAGACTAGTTTTCTTTGTCTTCCAACAATGATTTGACATGTTTTTCATTTTCTCACATATGCATGAGCATATTTAAACAATGTGGGCCAGTAATATCCTACATGAAGGATCTTATGTGCGGTGGTATCTCCACCAAAATGTACACCTACAGGTCCATCATGGAGTTCCTGCAAAACCCTCCATGCTTCAGATTTCTCAAGGCATATTAATAATATATAGGCATAGTTTTTTCTAAAAAATACATTGTCTTTGATCTAATATTGACTAGATTTCAATCTTAAAGCTCTTTTTCATTTGTAATTGAGTTCTGTAGGAGCATATACATTTTTCAAATAAAATATTATATCGGAATATTTTGATTGAGATTCGTTCAGGCTTACCTCAACAATGTGTATAGTTTTACCTGAATCTTCATCGTCTGATATGTTAGATGATCCATATAGTAATCTGCAGAGACCTTGTCCTCTGATGATTTTGGCTGGTCTTATTTCAATGTCATATTCCTACAGATCAGTTACCCAATTTTCTCTCTTTTTTCCTAGTTCATTTTGAATAAGTAGTTTCCTTACTGCCAAAAATTGAACTATTACTTTAGTGTGTGTTTTAAGGAGAAAAGGTCTAAAGCGCTTTAACGATATGTAAACAATAAATGCTTTTTTCTCCACTTCTTAATAATTTAGTTCAACACCTTGAATATTTGAACTAAATAAAGAAATGGGTGCTTCAATCTTTCGATATTTGATTTGTGTTAACACAATAGCATAAGATGTTTCAGATGCAAAAATATATAAAATGAAATTATTAGAAAAATATGGGGTAGTCAGAGAAGGAGCATTGATGATGGCTTGCTTAATTATATCAAAATATTCTCTTTCATTATGTCCCCATTTTAAGAGTGCATTTTTCTTAATCATTACTTGCAAAGGTAAAACAATTTGGGAAAAATTTGGAACAAATCTCTTGACAAAATTTATTTGTCCTAAAAAGTACTGCTGGGTTTCTTATTATGGGGATGAGAGAGTCCAGAAGTTGCCTTTATCCCGTATGGATCTATGCAAATGAATTCTTTTGAGATGATAAATCCTAAAAGTTTACCTTCACTTAGAACAAAATAAGACTTTTTGGGATTTAAAGAAATTCCATATTTCAAACATCGTCCAAGTATTTGCTTAATATCATGATAGTGGTCGCTTATTTTCTTAGAGTAAATGGTTATATAATCTAAATATACAACCACAATTTTATTTATCAGTCCTCTGAAAGCAATGTCCATTGCTCTTTGAAAAGTTTTTCCGACATTTATTAGACCGAAGGGCATTTTATGGTACGTGTAAGTGCCCTATTTAGTTCTAAAGGTAGTCTTTAATCTATCTTCAGGATGAACCAAAACTTGACTGTAACCTAAAAATCCATCAAGGTTAGACATTAATTCCAAACCAGAAACTGATTACAAAATTTGTTCCATCTGTGGTAATGGGAAATTATCTTTTAAGCAAGCTTTGTTTAAGTTCCTAAAATCAATACAAATACAAATATCGCCATTCTTTTTCATAACAGGGACTAAGTTTGAGACCCAATTTTAATGCTTAATAGGGAAGATAAACTTGGCCTTAAGGAGTTTTTTGAGTTCACTTTTGATTTGAATTTTAAGATCAGGGTGAATTTTCCTTAACTTTTGTTGTATAGGCTTTTCAGTGGATATCATTGGGATAGTATGTTGAATGATGGAAGTATCATAAGTTTTGAGGTCTTCATATTTCCATGCGAAGACATTCTTGTATTTATTCAGTAAGTTAATGAAGGCGAATATTTAATCGGAGGAAAGACCAAGTCCTAAGTTAATGTTCTGAGGATCAAGATCTATACCAACGTTTACTAGTTCAAACCTCAAAGTTGAACTTTGCAGTTTAGAATTAGTAACCTTTTTTAATCTATATTTGAGATCATAGAGATCTTTAAGTTTAACCATAGACTTAGGTATGAAATTTTCTTCAGGTTTGTGTTTCAATTGACTTTCATGTTCATCTTCATCAATTAATTGGTCATCTTATGACCCTTCTGATGTAAGAAAAGTTATAGCGTCTTCATCATTGTTGAATACTCTCCAATTAGTGATATTATCAGGAATAGGTGGGCGAAAAATAAACTCTATAGAAAATCTATCTTGACTATAACCTTTTGAAGGAATAAGTCTGGATGGTACATTAGCTAAAAGGTCTGCACTTGCATTCTAAATTCTTGGAAAAAACGAGATATTGAATGCTAAAAAATGAGAGGTAAGAGATTGTACTAATGACTGGTAATTTTTAAGATGACCAGAAATGCAGTGTATGGTATTTCTTACATGTTTGACGATTATTTCAGAATCACCATATAACCAGAGATATTTGATACCAATATCAATTGCTTTGTCTAAGCCTTGGACCAGTGCCTTATATTCTACAGTGTTATTTGTGTATTCAAATTCAATCATGCATGCCATCATTGTATTTTCACCTTCTGAATTGATTAATATACAACCAGCTTCTGCACCTTCACCGAATTTTGATCCATCAAAGTATAATGTCCAGAGAAAAGTATTAATACAAGGTTTATCTATGATATTTGTACATTTGGAAGAGTCTGACTGAGAAAAAATTTCGATCTGAGAATTAACTGAGTTGGTGAGAAATGGTGATTTCAAAGCATTAAAATTTCCCAAAAATGATTCAACAGAATAATTACCGAGAATGTTATTAGTAAAAGCCATGGGTTCATTCTCATATTCAAATTCAGTTACTAAGTATTTCATGTGTTTTTAACAGTATACTCGGATTTGATTTGGCTTACCATTATAGGGAAGCCACATATGAGACCAATCAATGGAAAAATAACCATGAATATTTTATGACCAGTCTCTACTTAGGATTAAACCATAAAAGTCAGGGATATCAGTAACTAAAATATCAGTTACTTGATGAACTTTTGAATTGGATGCTAGTCTGATAAGGACTGAATTCATTTCTCCTAATACCTTAACCTTTGTTCTGTCTAGTTGCAAAATATGTACTGCAAAATTTTGAGGAGCAATGTTTAATTTCAAACAAACAAAATATGGCATGATGTTTGAAGATGCTTCAGATTCAATTAGACAATTATGCACTTTTTTGTTGAATACTTCAAAAGTTAAAAGGAAGGGAGGAGTATGCGAATTAGATCTGTCACCGATTAAAATAGCATCACTTGCATCAATTTTTTCAGGTGAATCACTAGGAGGTTTACCAAATCCTTTTGAAGCTTTAGAAGTAACAGGGGTAGGTAAGGATGAAGCAGGGACCACTTTCAACTCTTTTAGTAAAATTTTTTGCTGGTTTTTCAATTTTCTCAACTCATGTATGGAGATATTTTCATTTATCTTCTTCATATCTTCCACTATATTATATTCAATAGTATTAGAGACCACTAATGTCTTGGATGTAGATGGAAGAGTAGAAGAAGTTAGATTCGATTGAGGAGGAGTTATTTTGTTAATCACTTTTTCCTTAGCAACAAAGGATGAATGCTTTTGCTATTGAGGAGATTGAGGGAGGTCAATATAGTTTTTACTTCTAGTACTAATTGGAAGTGCGTCATGTTCATCTTCATTTTCAGATGTTGGAAGGATAAAGTCCCATCGTCCATGAACTTCAACTAATTCTTCTTCTTGAGATTCTTCTGCGGATGAGGTTGTTTCATCTTGATCTTCGTCTTGATCCGATTCAACCTTCAAGATTGCATTTGGAGGTTGGGAAACTTGATTTTTCTTAAAATATATAAAAGGTTTCTTCGAAGAAGACTCAACTAATTGTTTCTTTATCTTGACCATATCATTCGACATAGTTTTGAGAACCTTTTGTAATCCATCAAGATCATAAGTATCTTTAGATGTTTTCTTTTTGGGTTCATCCTTAAATGAAACCTTCTTAGTTTTTCGATCTTCTTGTGTAGTTTTCTTCTCTAAAGCAAGGATTATTTTTTCAACAGAAATAACTTCTTTCATGGTCTCTACCAATGTAGCCTTATTGTCTCTATCTACAAAAATAACAATATTAGAAGGAAGAGAGGATATGTACCATTCTATTTGTACATGTAATCCAAGCTTAGATGTAGTTGGGATCATATTAAGTAGCTTATTAAATCTGAAGTTAAAATCTTTGATATTTTCTCCTATATTGGATTTAAGATTGCAAAGATCATTGATAAGAGTAGCAGTAGTACGATCATCATCAAATTTAGTAAGGAGTTGTTATTCAAAAATATCCCAGATAGTAATAGTGCCTGATGGTAGTGAGAAATACCATGATCCAGTTGATCCTTGAAAAGTATATGGAAATACTCTAACTACACAATCTTCTTCAGTGACATCATTAAGATTCATGACAAGCATAAAATTATGGATATGTTCTTCTACAGGTAAACCATAATTTGGATTGTACTTCGGCGACCATATTTTAGGATGCTTAGGTAAAGGATGAAGAGGACCTAGTAATTGAACAACTCCAAGATTCTACCAAGGTCTGGCTGCCATTGTGTGAAGTGGAGGATTAGTTTGCCCTGAAGGAGGATTTGGAATGGAAGAAGTAGTTCCAGTAGTGGTTGTTGGTGTAGAAGAAACAACTATGGAACTAATACTGCTTGAGGTAGCAGTTGTAGACTGGGAAGAAGAAATAATGTGAATTGATAAAGAAATTGTTTGAGAAGCTGTAAAATAAGGAAGAATAAATGATGGTGCTTGAGGGGTAGAAGAGGATTGAATCTCACTATTAGATGATTGAGTTTTAGTTATAGGAGATTTCCTACGATGAGAATGCAGAGGAAATTGAAAAAGTTATTACTCCGAGCTTTTCACTCTTGGAACAGGTTAATACACCAACTCCCTCAAATATTGAAGTAACACTTCCTTCCGAGGCTTCAGAAAGTACAGGTTTTTCTACTGAAATTGATTTTTTTTCCAATTTCTTTATTAATTTCTATAATTCAGGTGATTCTGGAGTATAATTTGAAGAGATTTATTTCTGAATAGAACTAGGAGATTTTGGGGGATATTGAACAACTTCTTATCGAAAAATAGGAGATCTTGAACCAGGACTAGAAGATGTAGACTTGGAGGGAGAATGAGTCTTTTGATGGGCTTTGATTTTTGGATTAAGATTTGGTGCCATTCATAGTCAGATGGCCTTCCTTCTAGTGCCAAAAATGTTGAGGCCCCGAAAATCAGTGCAACAACATCAGGGAAACCACCGGGTTGAGGACTTAAAAATTGTCCCTTTTCCATTTGGAATGGTGGCTCCGACTGGATTTATGAGACCGGTTTCCCAGTGAAATATAACTGGGTGAAATGGATAGATTTATAACTGTCTGTAACTTGGTAGATGGAAGTAATAGTAATCTTTCAACAAATAATATATCTATCTATTATGTATCCCAGGATGAAATATATTCTATATATGATTTATAAAAATGATCTTTCAGTGGATGCAAATGAAGATCATACAAAAAATTAGAGATATGAAAACGATTTGAGATAATTGATTTAATTAAATAGTTAATTAAATTAATTGGATAAATCTTATATCACAACTGTTTAATGCCTGCATTGAATATGTACCAAAGGATAACAATATAACATGTTCAAAGGTGAGTTAATGCCAATATATTTTCAAATAAATACATAAAACAAAACATCGTAAGATAAATAACCATTTCTCTTTTGAAACAAAAATATAACACATAGGATAAAAGTACCATGTATATGTTCACTCTGCTCATTCGAGAAAAAAGTACTTGGTCCATCCCTTTCTATTCAGAAAACTTCAAGAGTACAAAAGTGAAACTTCTGTTAAGTCTTCCTTTCAAAATTTCAGGACCCCTTCTTCAAAGACATGATGGGGTTTATATATAAAAATAAAAAGTCTTAAAATAGTTATTACAATAAAATTTGACGAAGTTTAAAACAAATCTCCTTAAACTAAGTTAAAATTAAACATAAACATAATTTAAAGGGGTGACTTGCATGATGATTGTCCTGCTGTCTCATCATCCATTCGTTCCTTTAGCTGAAGGATGTTAAGCATAGGCTTAACCTCAGGAGGTTGGCCTAGCCAGATGCACATATTTTGAGTGAAAACAACATCAAAAAGTGGAGGCAACATGTAGGAGGATGTATCTGGAAGACATCACAACATAAGCCATTGGTTATGAGGCTTTACCAAGTATCTCCAATACTTATCCCAATCTATTTTTTCCAAATTTCTGATGCATTCTCTTTTACCTTTGAAACTTCTTGCCATTGTCTTATCAACTCTTTCACAATAGGAAGTGCACTAGGAGGACATCTATCAATAAGGTTTGCAACGATGAGATTTTGACTGATAATTTCCACAATGTTAGTAGCCACATATTTAGCTCTGCAAGTGGCTCTTTCAACATGTTTCAACTGTATGTCCTAGTCAGTAAAAAATATTTCCTTTTTTGAGTCTTCAATCCTGGGAAGGTTGGCCTTTCGACCATCAACAAAATCCTGCCAGGTGACATATTGTGAAACCTTATCATCATTCTCATAAAAAATAGTCCTCTGGTCTGATATTCGATTCATCAGTGAATCTCTTTGCTCACACAATTCAATAATATTTGATATTTTCTTACAAAAAAAAGACTTGTTGCTGTGCCAATAGGGTATTTAGTTCCAAGGCCTCTTTTCTAAATTCATCAATCTTTGGATTATCTTTCAATTCCTCTATAGAAAACTGCAATTGATGAATTTGAGTGTCCTTTAAATTGATTTCATTTTGGTGTTGAATATTTAATTGGTCCATGATCTCTTGGAGCTTTGTGACCTATACTAGTAGCTGTTGGTTGACATTTTGTTTCTTTGCCTGTAGCTCAAGTTCTAATTGGATGATTCTTTCATCCTTTTCTTTCATCAATTGTTGAAACTTAGAAGCTTTATCAATAGTTGCAAAGGCATAAGATCCTGCAAACTGGGTTAGGTGAGTTAGATCTTGTGAAGGATCTGCCTGTGAGTCTTTCCAGGCAACTTGCTCTAATATCCTTCTTTTATTTTGTTTGCTCATAACTACTTTATGTTCAGGACTGTAGAAAATATATATAGGAGAGATTTCCTCAATGTTAAGTACAATTTCAGTAGTGGGGAAGGCCGGGATGAATTCCACTTGCTCTGTGCTTACCAATTTGTCAAAGGGCCTAGTAGTGAACGAGTAATAACTTTTATTTTGAGGCATATGCAAAATTTGTTGTTGATCAATAATTATAACTCCTTGGTCTCCTTGGCTTTTTAGGTTAAACTCTTTCCAAACATCACACATATTAATTGGGAAATCTAAATCCATACTTTGAACCTCGGTAGATTTATCTTGGTTAGTTTTACTAAGGAATTCAGTATCCTTAGGTGCTGATTCATTTTCCTTTTCCTTATGTGTTAAGGATTGGGAGACTTCCAACATTTTAAATGGAATTCCTTCAAATCTCTTGTTCCTACAGTGTTTACATTTTGGAATTTTTGTGGATGGAGGCATAGGGATGCTGACTTCTGAACTGCAGATTAGTTATTTACTGACTCAAATAAGTCATTGAACTCATCATCTTCATGTACAAAGGCCTAATTTTAACTTGGGTAGTAAAATTATTGGCAACTTTAATCGGGTCATATTGTCTGTTTGAAATTGTAAACGATTTCAAACATTAAATTTGGTTGATCTCTAAAAATGCATGCTTGTAATTTTCTAGACCATAAACACCACAATTAGTTGGAAAGGAAGGCCATGATGCTTTCTTAGCCTCTTTTAGAAAACTGGTTAATCCCTTTCCAACCATTGGATATGCAACTTCTCTTGCGAGAATCTTATCAGGAACATACAAAGATAAAACATGCGACCGAGCTAGGCTCCCAAATACTCTAACATAGTTGAACAAATCTTCTCAAAACCATTTTCCAACGAAGGAAAAATCAGCTTGAGTGTCTTTTGGAAATATGGGGGCTTTCTCATTAAAGACAACTTGAAACAGAGGGAGAATGACTCCATGAAAGATTTTATAAAAATGGTTCTCAAATTTTGACTCCCATATCATGCTATGATATACATGAATGGGTAGAGGGTCTCAGATAGTCCATTTCCAGCCCATGGCTAGAAAATCTGAAGTGAAACACACATTTTCCATGATATAAGGACTCATATAAAATGGGGGGAATTTTTTGGAGGAAATAGAAAATTTTTTGCTATATTCCAAAATTTGAGTAGAAATATTATTGAACAAAATGTTTCCCCAATCCATAACATAAGAGTCTGCAACTGCTTCCATTAGGGGAACCCATTCTACTAAAAATTTGGTAGTGTCAGGCTAACAAAAGAGCTTATACATAATTGAAACAACATAATAGTAGGGACTTGTAAGGGAGTGAGTAGAATACATACCCTTGTCATCATTCTTGTGTTTATTGGGGTTGCTTATCCATTGCTTGATTGGATTTGATTTGAGCTAGTTCTCATCAGGGAACTGTGCTAGAAATTCCTTGTCATAGACCTTTTCTGGGTCTGGGATGTGGTACATCAGCTTCAATTCTTCAGCTTTGAAGGAACCTATCGTTTTTCCTTTGTTGGCTAGAAAATTCCTGTCCTCAATATTGAGGTTATCAATTATCCATCTTACCGTCTTTGTGTATGGAAATATTTTAGGTCACGCAAAAATTTGATGTAGAAAATAATTGTCCACTTCTTTTGTAGTGGCTTATGAGAAATCATGTTGGAACAGGGTTTCCTAACAAGCTACGAAACTAGTCCATTTTGAATATTTTTTATTATATTTAGTCTAGCGGAGGGGTTTTGGGGTGGGTCAAAGGGTAAACTAGGGGTCTGAAAACCATGGGTTGCGGACCATAGGAAAGTTGAGGCTAGATTATTATAAATAGAGTTGCATTTTGTATTGTAAAGGATAGGAAATGATGAGATATTGATGCGATTTGTTGTTTAAGCTATCTGCTTGGGTTTTGGGGAACAAATTCTTGCTAGCTGTGTGCGCGGAGATCCAAGTCCAGCTGTGTGCAAACCCTGCTGCTGTGTGCGCAGGTTGGGAAGGGAATTGGAATTGTAAGGAAGAATTGATGAATGAATGCGAAAGATTGTTAGAGAACTGAATATGTGAGTATTGTTATATGAATTACTGGTAATTGCTGTATTGTGCATTTTATGTCCTTAAGCTACAAAAGGTCTGTGTACTGTGTTCTTGGATTTAGATCTGTTATGTTTTGTTTATGTAATACTGTGTTGATGATATAACAAGAATATAACTATAGATCTAGTGCATGTGGATGCGAATAGAGGCTTAATTAACTCTGCGTAGAATAAGGTAATCGGGATTACAGGACCTAGCACTGATTTTCTTGCTTTACCCATCCTTTCTCAGGGTGCGGAAACCTTGTTCCAGCACCCACCCATACTACGTCGGGTGAGAATTTGACTTGCGAAAGCAGGTCACTACCGAAAGGGCCAGTAGTATAGGGGTTTGTTGGCAAACCTTGCTTACCGAACCTAGGTCAGGACCCCTCGAGCCAACAAATGGTTCCGTTGCTGGGACCGGAAGAAGTATGAGAGAGGAATCGGTTAATGAAAAGAGAATACTGGAAGCCTGAAAGAAAAGAGATCGAAGATTGGTTCGAAAGACAGATCCAGGAGTTCGCGGTAAAAGAAAATCGCAGTGAAAAGTTAACGACGGAAAGGTGGAAAAATAGGCACATTCTTACTGAAAGCTACGAAATATTCTTTGTGACCATTGCGATTGAATTCCAAGAGTGGTTGGCCAAACTTGTGGAATTCTAGACGTGTTGGAAGGATGAGTGAGTCACTTAGTGGACCCCAGAGCTGCTCGAGCAGCTGGACAGAACTGATAAGACTATCACGCATATGGTGGATCATTGGGTGGATAGTGTGCTGGGAGGATTTGTGACGGAATTTTCCATTGATCAGTTTGTATCATACTCTAAGGCCGAACGAAGATTCTTCAAAGGATTCCGAGGCAAATTTCTAAGGACGTTACCGTTGCTGATCAAGAAATTACTGTGCGAAAAGAGTATTCTGTGTAGTCATACTGACTGAATGACCTCCAATATAGACGTGAGCACAACACACAACTGTAAATACTATCAGACCAACCTTAATGGAGGGAGATCCGCCTACAATCAGTTGCAGGAACCAGCTGAGCAAGATCCAGCCACATCGCCACCTAGGTCGCGCAAAGATAAGAATTTTCCTGTACCGCCACCCTCCCTAGACAGTGATATGGTTGCGCATCTGAAACTACCTACATTCAAGGGGGTAGGAGATGAGGATATGGACCAATTTTGGTTCATTGCAAACTCTGTATGGACTGTGCAGAATGTGGTGAGTGATACTGTAAAAAGGGCGCAGCTGTCGTTGGCCTTCGAGGATAGGGCCCTGGAAAGGTATATGTGGTATATTGCCCAGAATGGGGGCGCATCTATTCAAGATATCAAGGACGCTTTGAAGCACCAGTTCAGGAAGCCGAAATATTATTCCCAGTTGGTAGCAGAAGTAAATGACTTCAAATAAGGTGCATTTGAGTCAGTATGGGAGGCTGATCAACGACTGAAGAAAGCAATCAGCAAAGGAGGATTCGAATATGATGATAGACAACATACGGAATGGTTCATCACTATGTTACACGCCAATGAGTCATCAGACCTTTGAGTCACAGGAGAAAGCTGTGGAAGTCACTATGAAACTGGAGGCTGCCCCCCGAGAGGATACGTTTGCAGGGGTACAACAAATCCAGGAACAACTTGGGGCTATGCATATGGCGATACAAAACCTATGAAAAGAGCAAGGAAAGGACGTTTGCGCAGATCTCTGGTGCATACGATGCCGGGTGTCTGGCCGTACGAAGGATCAATGCCCTCTGTTGATTGATTACATGCAAGTAGGAGGACCTAGTCTGGTATGCCCAGGGGTAAGTAGGGAACCCATCTTGTTATGACTAGGTTCAAGCCGACCTGCACTATGGTGTGATGATTTTCGGGTAGCAGGACTGCATGATACGAACCATTGCCCTCGGCTAAGTGCGTATGTCCCAGAACTAAAGCAACAATGGTGCTGATTCTGCTGATCAGTGGGACATGATGAGTAGAACTGTCGTACTTGTGACTTAATGATGGATCTTGGGAACTTATATAGGGTACAATTAGACCCTGCGTCACCAAGGCTTTCTGTGCACTTTGGAGGATCACCGACCCGAGGCAGAGGAGGTCGGGGAGGAAGCGCAGGATGAGGATGTGGGCAGCTAGTCTGTTATAACTGTGGGGAAATAGGGCACTTTGCCAGAGAATGCCCAAATCCCACCAGGCCATCATGCAAATATTGTAGGCAATTGGACCATGAGGTAGAGGATTGCCCAATCTTACTAGCCAAGATGCAGGAGAAACAACCCACCCCTACACAGAATGTGCAAAGGGTTAAAACTGAGCTACGCAGCGAGATGGCCACCCAGGGAGCAAGGAGAGAAGTGCACTGCAAAGAAAAAGCACCGTGGGTAGGTCCTGTGCAGCTTCTGGTGCACCTCGAGAAAAAGGAGGAGTTTGAGCCCCTTCTAGTGGCATGCTTGGAACTGCTACGTAACCCACCGTCGGTAGAAACTCTTCAAGTATTACTTCATAGCTACGCAGCTCGGCCCAACACAATCCCTGAGACCTGAGGTGTCCACCAGCTATATGGCTACAAGAAATGTACCGGACGGGAAATGCGGCTGACTGCGCAGATTGGCGACTATAAGATGGACCAAGTTATTCTTGATTTGGGGTCGGATGCGAACGTACTACCAAAGCAAACATGGCAACGAATGGGTGAAACTAAGTTGGAATGGTCCACTATCCAGCTGCGCATGGCGAATCAACAGATAATCATACCGCTAGGATGGTTTCTAAGAGTCATGGTAGATATTGCGGGAGTAAAAGTCCGAGCTGAGTTTGAGGTCATTGAAATCATGGAAAATACGGATCCGTACCCTACACTACTTGGGCTAGATTGGGCTATAGACATGGGGGGTGTCATCAATCTCAAAAAGCACAGCATGGTGTTCGAAAACAACGATACATGTGTAATAGTACCACTAGATCCAGCAGGCGCGCGGTATATAGAGCCAGCCTATGAACGGGAGGAACTAGACCACATTTACAGATTGACTACGCAGGATGAAGATAGGAGTAAGACTGCAACAGATGGGATATTCTGGAGGGATAGTGAATGTTGTTTTGACGTTGATTAGGAACTAGAAAGTTGGAAAAACTGGTTACACAAGGTTTCGGCACTGCGCTACCCCCGGGTCGCAAGAAGTCTCTACTGCATTTCCTCAGAGGTAAGAGATCTACCCCACTTTGATGAGGCGGGTAGTGTCTAGGAATTCTTAGGAACAATAGAAGCTAGGGTGCCAAGAGAACGACGACTCTGGGCCCTTAATTTGGCTATGTGGGGGACGCCTGCGCGTTGGTGGGACACCCATAAGAAATCATTCCCGAATTGGGAAACGTGTCAGGAAAGGATGCTTCTACGGTTCGCCCCTCCAGCTGACATACGCACCAAGGTGTTCCTCGGACCCGGGGACCCCCACGCACATCTGCATGTCTGGATGACCAAATGGTCCGACTGAACTACAGAAGAATGGGTGCATCTATTTTTTCATGCCTTGGGTCCTATCCCAACCACTTGGTACTTAGATGCAAAATTGCACCAGCGCACTTGCCACTGGGAAATGCTAAAGGAGGACTTTTTCAGGACATTCGGATTGGTTGGAGGGACAGATATGCTTGACGAAGCTCTGCAGGGCATTGATGCATTTGTCTTAAAGAATACTCCCCACCGCACCGCCCCAACGACCCCGACATGGGACATGCAGATGCATGACATAGCCAATTTTCAGAGCTTGGCGATTGATGAGAACGAGGATAATCCTCGAAACATTTCTGTCCCAAAGTCTGAAGGAGAACGCGTTGTTGTGGGGCCATCACTACAGAATATTGATGTAACACAACCTCTTAAGTTGCGTGACGTTAATATGGGGACGGAGGAACACCCTAAGATGGCTAAGATTGGGGCTATTGGGATGAGGGGACTGTAGGAAAAATCACAGAATTACTCACGGAATATCAGGACCTATTTCCAAAAAATTTCTCTAAGCTCAAGGGCATCATCGGGGACCTTGGTATTATGCATATCACTCTGAAACCTGAGGCGTGCCCTGTTAAGCAGTGGCCGTACTGATTGAATCCCAAATACAAACAAAAGGTCAAGGAAGAACTGGATAAAATGCTTGCCGCAGGTATCATTGAACTTGTTGAGCAGTCAGACTGGGTAAGTCCAATGGTCATCCAGGAAAAGAAGACAAAGGGAGAAATACACATCTACGGGGATCTGCGCAAGTTAAATGACACTTGTGTTCATGACCCCTTTCCTACACCCTTCTTCGACGAAATCCTTGATAGCGTGGGCGGACAAGAGACTTATTCCTTCATCGATGGGTTCTTAGGGTACCATAAGATCCGGATTGCACCAGAAGATCGCAGTAAGACTACTTTTGTGACTGAATGGGGGTCTTTCTAGTATACGGTCATTCCCTTTGGTCTAAAAAACAAACCTGCTATTTTTTCAAGGGCCGTAGTCGCTGTATTCAAGGAATTTATTCATAAGTTTATGGAGGTTTATTTCGATGATTGGATGGTTTTTGGCTTAGTAAAGGAACATGTCTCTAACCTGCAACTAATGTTGGATGCGTGCCGGAAGCACCAGATCTCCTTGAATATTAAGAAGTGCATTTTCTGTGTGCCATTTGGGATCCTGTTTGGACACATAGTCTGTTGGTAGGGATTGATGGTTGATCCTGCAAAGGTAGCCGTAAACCTGGCAGTCCCCACAATGGAGAAATAGTTGCGTTCTATTCTCGGGCACACTGGTTATTACAAGAAATTCATTCAGGGGTACACCTTGATCACAGCACCTATGGAAAAGCTACTAAAAAAATATGTTTCTTTCTTTTGGGATGTTTAATGTCAGAAGAGCTTTTAATTTCTCAAAGAAAAGATGATCTCTGCCCCCATACTAATATTTCCTGATTGGTCAAAGGAATTTCATGTACATGTGGATGCATCAAGTATCGCTTTGGGAGTTGTTCTCACTCAACCTGGAGAAGGAGATATCGACCACTCGGTTGCCTTTGTGAGTCGGAAACTCTCAGGCACAAAATGGAACTAATCCACCACTGAATGCGAAGGATTGGCTATGGTCTACGCGCTACAGAAATATCGGCACTATCTACTGGGTGGACACTTTAAAATGTTCATTGATCATTCGGATTTAAAATACCTGGTCAACAAGTCTATGTTGGGGGGGAAGATCTGCCGCTGGCTATTGCTATTCCAGGAATATGATTTTAAGATCATCGTCAAGCTCGGAAGGTTGAATGTTGGCCCAGATCATCTGTCTCGCACAAGAGACGAACCTACTAGTTTGGAGGAAGGCTTGCCGAATGCGCAGTTGTTTACCATTAAAGTGGTTGATGCACACTTTGCTGATATCATTGAGTTCCTCACTACAGGCATGGCCCCGGCTAGATATTTGGTACATCAGAAGAAGGAATTGGTTACTCAGGCCGCGGACTTTACTATCCTCACCGGTCAGTTATACAAGCTAGGTGCCGACAAAATACTACGCAGATATGTCCTAGAACATGAACGACCTACACATGAAGGTGTCACAGGAGGTCACTATGCAGGATGTGCAATAGCACAAAATATTTTGAGGGCTGGGTTATGGTAGCCTACTTTGCATCAAGATTCATACACCTATTGTCGGTCTTGCAATACCTGCCAGCACACAGGACGACCTTCACACTGAGATGAGATGCCTTTACAGCCTCAAGTGGCTTTACAGACTTTTGAAAAATGGGCCATTGATTTTATAGGTCCCATCAATCTGCTAGGAAAGAAAATATGTGCGTGCTACATTATCACCGCCAATGACTACGTCACTCGATGGGCTAAGGCACAAGCGGTGAAGGATTGTACTGTGGATACTACTGCGCACTTCATCTTTGAGCAGATCCTGACCAGGTTTGGATGCCCAAAAATCCTAATGAGTGATAGGGGTACACACTTTGTCAACCAGACAATTCAAGCCTTGAATGAGGAATTCTAGATCCACCATGCGAAGAGTACCCCATACCACCCTCACGCAAACGGGGTGGTTGAGGCTTTTAACAAAATTTTGGAACAAGCATTAACTAAGGTTTGTAATGCCGATCGTAGTGATTGGGATGTTCGCATTCCCTCTGCTCTGTGGGCATACCAAACGACCTACAAGAAGCTAACAGGCAAAACCCCCTTCCGGATGGTCTATGGCAAAGAGGCTATTATGCCCATTGAATATGTTGTTCCTAGCCTACGCATTGCCGCATTTACCAATATGGCGGACCCCGATATCATAGAGGAGCGTCTTGCGCAACTTGTGGCTCTAGAGGAAGATCGGTTTATTGCTAATTTTCATCAACAGGTCCGGAAGGCTCGTGACAAAGCATGGAATGATCGACATATTCGCCAAAAGACGTTCGTCGCAGGTGACCTTGTCCTTTTATACGATAGCCAATTTGCGAAACATCTAGGCAAATTCTGACAGCACTGGCTGGGTCCCTACACAGTTAAGGAAATCATGAATGGTGGAGCAGCCCAGCTAGCTACCCTACGCGGAGACATCGTAAAAGACTTTGTCAATGGTAGTTGACTCAAGCCTTACCGGGTTCAATGACTATATGACAGCTGCAGTGACTCGGGACGAGTCACAAGATTGTGTTGGGGGACTATTGGAATGGGGTTTCCTAACAAGCTGCAAAACTGGTCCATTTTGAATATTTTTTATTATATTTAGTCTAGTGGAGGGGTTTTGGGGTGGGTCAAAGCCCCGAATGCATTGTAATGGGTCAAAGGGTAAACTAGGGGACCAAAAACCATGGGTTGCGAACCATAGGAAAGTCGAGGCTAGATTATTATAAATAGAGATGAATTTTGTATTGTAAAGGATAGGAAATGATGAGATATTGATGCGATCTATTGTTTAAGCTATCTGCTTGGGTTTTGGGGAACAGACTCCTGCTGGCTGTGTGCGCAGAGATCTAAGTCCAGCTGTGTGTGGACCCTGCAACTATGTGCACAGGTTGGGAAGGGAATTGGAATTGTAAGGAAGAATTGATGAATGAATGCGAAATATTGTTAGAGAACTGAATCTGTGAGTACTATTATATGAATTACTAGTAATTGCTGTATTGTGCGTTTTCTGTCCTTAAGCTACGAAAGATCTGTGTACTGTGTTCTTGGATCTAGATCTGTTATGTTCTGTTTATGTACTGCTGTGTTGATGATATAACAAGCATATAACTATAGATATAGTGCACGTGGATGTGAATAGACGCTTAATTAACTCTACGTAGAATAAGGTAATCAGGGATTACAGAACCTAGCACTGCTCTGCTTGCTTCACCCATCCTTTCTCAGGGTGCGGAAACATGGTTCTAGCACCCACCCATACTACTTCGGGTGAGACTTTGACCTGCGAAAGCAGGTCACTACCGAAAGGGCCAGTAGTATAGAGGTTTGTTGGCAAACCTTGGTTACCAAACCTGGGTCAGGACCCCTCGAGCCAACAAATTAGAAGCATCAACAGTAAATTTCCTCTGAAATTTTTGAGGTTTCTCATACTCAAACAGTTTATACATTTCTTCCCATGAGGAGGATCCACATTGAGGTCCACATGTCGTATCTGTAAATAGAGGAAGCATATTTTTTCTCTCGCTTGCAGCGAGTGCAAGATTCACAGGGGCCATCAGTTTCTTAGCTTTCTTGAGAGTTTTAGACATTTCCAAATAATTCCGTTTATTTGGGCTCACTTGCGAATAAATGAGAAATGGTAAGTAGAAAGAAGGGACTTTTATTTTACAAATGCATAGGTACCGTATTAATGGAAACTGTTAAATGAATGAAACTTGGCACACTGCTAATATATGAAAGCAATGCTTCTTGCAGTCAAATCATTTTGGAGGCATGGGCTACAAAACCGTTAAGTTATGGAATTAATGGTCGATATGGGTTGATGTGCCCAATTAATCATTCTAGCTCGTGTGTGAATATTTGTAAAATATCAATCGGCTTAGTTTTGATGATTCCGATATCAAAATAGAAATATCGACGAAAATAGATGGAGGGAAAAAGTGTTTGTGTTGTGAAAGTGTGATTTGCGATAAACTATATCGCATCGGGGAATATGGTTAATGGGGAAGAATGATTATGTTTGCAAAAAGGCGATGTGATAGATCATATCACATCGGGAAAACATGGAGGGTGAAAATAAGACCATCGGGGTAGAATTGTGAAATGCGAAATATGATTTGCCTATGTGGCAGAAGCGGGTCCCACAAGATTTCCTTATAAAAGCATTTTTGTTATATGTATATTTCATTGCAATGTGTTTTAAGTGACTTTTAGGAGTCATAGGTACTTCATTATAGTATTGTGATTGTGATAATGTGATCTTTCTCCGTTTGAGTGCTTTTAAGGCCAAAATTCAAGGTTTTTTTACCCCTTTTGATTCCTATTCTATCTAAATGAATCACTCTAAGGGTCTTATTTGTTTTACCCTAAAAATTAAAAAAGGGTCCCCATTATTTTCTAAGGTAACTAAGCTAAAATAATGGGGGTTGTTGAATAGCACAACAAAAATGCAAGGTGGAGAAATATAAATCTCGGTTGGTAGAAAAATGTTATTCCCAAGTGTCGGGAATTGATTTTGGTGATATTTTTTCTACTGTTGCTAAGTTAGCTTCTATTAGATTACTTTTATTTTTTTCTACTGATTTTTATTTTGAGGTAGAACAAATGGATGTAAATATAACATTTCTTCACAGGGATTCGAAAGAAGAGATCTACATGAATCATCTTGAAGGATTTTCGGTGAAGGGTAAGAAATAACTGGTATGTAGGTTAAAAAAAGTCTCTGTATGGGTTAAAATAATCACTAAGGATGTGGAATCAAAAATTTGATACATATATATGGGGACTTGGATTCACCAAAAGCAAAGAGGATCACTGTGTGTATTTTAAATTAATTGGTGATAGTGTTATCTTTTTGGTCTTATATGTGGATGATATGTTGTTGATTGGAAATGACAAAGAAATTGTCGAGGATTTGAAGACCTAATTATCCTCCAAATTCGACTTGAAGGGTATTGGTGCTGCAAACTATATTTTGGGCATGGAAATTAAACGAGATCGGGCAAAGAGGAAGCTCTGGTAAAACCAGAGGAATTATGTCAAGACACTATTGCAAAGGTTTAATATGTAGGATAGTAAATCAGTGAAGGTTCCTATTCATCTAGGTGTAAATTTATTTGTTGAATAGTTTCTCAAGACACAAGAAGAGGAAGAGGATATGTCTTGTGTTCCATATGCAACTGCAGTCGGTAGCCCGATGCATGCAATGGTTTGTATTAAACCAGACATTGTACATGTAGTGGGATTATTGAGTATGTTTATGTCAAAACTAGGGAAGGAGAATTGGAAAACAATCAAGCAATTTTTCAAGTATTTGCGTGGCACTAGTGATTATGGTTTGTGCTACCAAGGAATACCAGGATTGGACATAGTTTTGGACATCCATGGATTTTTGATGCAGGCTGGGTTGGAGATCTAGATCGAATAAGATCTACAAGTGGGAATGTGTTTAAATTATTTGGAGGAGAAGTGAGTTGGATGAGGAAAAGATAGTCTGTAGTGGCTCTTTCAACTACAAAGGTTGAATACAAGGCAACCACTCATGCAAGCAAGCTGGAAGCACTTTGGTTGCAAATATTTTTTTCAAGTATGGGTTTGGTACAACAAGCTATAAGGATACACTGTGATAGCCCAAGTGAAATTTTCGTAGAAAATGACCCTGCTTATCATTCAAAGACAAAGCACATTGATTGTTTTGTACATGGGTTTTCACATGGTTTTAAGAATGATGGTTTTCTACCCTTGGTATTTTGTAGATCTGGTCAAGAGAAGTATAATTATGTTATAATCTAGGGTTAATGGATTTGGGTTTATGAATGCTTCGAAATGTATATATACTATTGTAACATATAAAGGAATATAATGAATAATCAATCTGGTAGTTCTGGTTTTGGGATCTAGGGAAAAATCTATGTGTATATTTGTTTTATGTTCTCACCATTGTATATTTTTCTGTTTCAAGAATTTGTTTGCAAGTAATTTTTGTATAGGGACTAGGGTTAAAACCTACATTTTATATTTTCAAAATTGATTTTAAATGTTTCTGGAAACCGCATCCAAAGTTGATGACTAAAACATCAAATTATTTAATATTTAAATATGGAAAAATGGGATGTAAATATTCCTTTGAATCTTCCAAACCATTACATATTTGTAAAAATTGAGAGAGGTTTTTTAAATGATCCAGTTCCCAACAAAAATATCTTCTGGTTTTAAAAATATTGATTCTATATACTCAGAAACCGTGTCCAAAGTTGATGACTAAAACAAGAAAAAACATAATAAAACAGAGTGCTGCCATTTTATTTTTCAGCGCCACTGTTTTAAATTTTTTGAACTAGCACTGAAAAATTATTTATCAACGTGCCTGAATTTTTGGTGGAAGATTTTAAACAACTACTCCAATACATTACCCCTAAGTCTTTGTCATGAAACTAAACTGTGATAACAACTGGCTACAACGAGGGTGTCGTCACCTTGGGAGGAAACAAAAACCCCCATAAAACAAGTGCCTAGTCATTGGGAAGCTCCCAAACTATGACAACCAACAAACTATAATCAGAAGCTGCAAACAAGCAATATTGCATTATGAAAACACACACTTCTTAAAGGGATGCTCAGAGTGATAAGCTTATTGATCACAACCACTCTAACAACTGATAATATTTGTTCAATAAAGTAATGCAAAATTTCCAATGTAGATAATCAAGCAAATAGGTACTTAACTGAAACTTGCATTTATCTTTTGCAAGTAGAAAGACAAACTTGTAGAATGAAAACTCAACATGAAATTTGAATCCAAACCCTATACTGGTGAAAAAAATAAGACCTTCCTTCACTGGCGATTCCAACAAGCTAGCTAGAGAGTCTTGAAAGACATGGAAATTGACTTCTTGTTGATGAGAAAAAGGAGAAAGGTACACTTCATGCCTAACCACTTGTTGAGGAGGTAAATCCCCTCTGCGGACAGAGGCGATCCCTACTAGCCCAGATCGGGTCTAGCAACAATCAAACATGCTACAGTGCAGGTTCCTAATTGCAAATAAACCGGCTTGTGAGGAAGGCTTACCTGGAATCCGACGTTGTCATTTGCAGAAGAGGTGGTACTCCTGTTCCTTTGCCCTGGCAGATCACAATCCTCACGATCTCTGTGATCCAGTACATACAACTATATGTTAGTCGAAGAGGACATAACTCATGACCATGATCAAGAATAAGAGTGGAACCATAACCGATAGTCACTTATCATTAAAGATTCAAAAGAAGAATATAACCATAGCTTCGACGCAACACTCTCCTTTAGCGGGTCGTCAGCACAACATGTCTCGATAAAGCCTGTCAGGGATGGGACAAGCCTCTCTCTCCAGATACTTGGCAATAGTCTCCTTGCTTGGATTTGGCCTTAAGGGAATCAAGAAGGCTCTTGCGGCATAAGGATCATAAAGCTCTTGGGAATTTGGAATTACAGACTAGCTTACTAAGCTGGAAATCGGCCAGCGAGGCACATAGAAGGAGGAAAGGGAGTTGGGATCCCTATAATTATGGGATTGGCCCTATCATCAAAGAAGCTTCCATGAGAGGTGGAAAACCACTTCCTCTCTATGTAAATCCGTAGCCAAACCTCCCAACTCAAGATAGATATCAGTCCAGGAATTTGTTAGGACGAAACTTTTGCCTTTTATTTTTAAAAAGCACCTCCTAATATGGTTGGCGCGGGTGTATCTCTATGACAGAGTGCCAATTGGCGTGCCCTCTTTGGAGGATTTTCCCTCTTGGCGCGAGGGCTGAACTATGGAACCGCGCCAATGGAAAAAGAGCTATTTTTAGGGTTTTTTGCAGGGAGATGTCTTCAGGGAAATGAAAGCTCATCTTCAGAGGGATGCAATGAAAGTATTTTCAAATCTTGTCTCTGCTCATAGGTCATGGAATGAACCCTTCAATGTGCGGGATGGGGATTGCAGGGACGGTGACAAATTGCTGTGTAACAGATGCCCCCTAAAGCATGAGGCCCGAGAGAGAGAGAGAGAGGGGTGAAATTCTTTATGAGAACATGCCGACTGAAAACACTGCCACCGGAAATCCTGCGGAGCGAAGTACAACTGATGTCTCAGATACATGATATATATGCGTGGTATGGGCGCAGCCATCCATAACAGAGTGTACAATAATCTAGATCCAAGGCATGGATGCAACCATCCAATGAAGATCGATAAATGGACTCAGGTGTGGTCGCAACCATCCAATCAGTGAGTCATGTAAATAATCATAATAATCCACAATATCGCAGCCTGGATTACAACAGACACAATCCAGGGTCTTGCGCTCCATCTCGACCCGAACAAAGTACAAGTGCATGCGAATATGTGAGCTGAAGTTGAACATGCAAGAACATGGTCTGATTACCAGCCAATGATGAAAGCCATTAACAGACGCGAGAGGAACCACCAATAATGACAATGGCCCTCAAGGTACTGTAGGTACAATCTACGGCATGTGAATCAATGAGTTGGCGTCGAACACCCGTAGAATCACCCGATCGGAGGCCAATGATGAAAACCTCATGTCGAATGCGACGAACCTGCCATTGAGGCATGCAGGCTCCAAGGTACCATAAAAGAGTCTCTAGACCATCTTCCTAGATAATGAGCTGAAGTCGACAGGAAGTGACCTTGATCGAAGGTGGGCCATAATGTTTCCCACATCATTGACACGAGATAGAGGAACATAATGTTTTTGTGAATCAGGATCATATGAGAATCAGAGGAAGGTTGATACTTGCAGAGGTCAACTTCTCTTGAACATGTAAACGACACGACAGTGGACTTGGCAGTATTTGACATCAACGGATCAGAGGTCATGGTGACGAGGCAATGAGTAGATGAGAGGTCAAAAGGGATTATCCAAACCCACGGAGGCAAGCGAAGAACGAGATGAGATGTCCCCAACCCGACATGAATGCAGACAAGTGCCATGTTCAAGAGCGACATACTGCCGACACGACAACGATGCTGGTTCCATTTTCCCCCACCATTTCTGCTGAGTACCCCAATTATTATTGATAGCAAGCTTGAAGGGGATAGCATATGCTTGTAATATAAGTCCGCCCTTCGGGAAAATCCATCCTAGTACATTTAACGAGCCCTAGGAAGGAGTGACTCGAATAATGTCATTTCGACTGAATCCAATGTCATCAGGGTTTAACGAGTCTGACAAAGGAAGAACTCGGTGTCTTTTCATATTTAGAGAGTTTGAAAAGACAACAGAAAAGTAAACTCCAGCGGTCCCTTTTTGTAGATAGTTCCTCGGACCTGAAAAGGTAGAAAACAATATCCGAGAAAACCTCCTAGTCGCGATAGGCTAGGGTATTCCTTTTTCGTAAATAATCCATCCCAGCCCGAAAAAGGGTAAACGTATACTGGGTAGATGTCGATTCGTGTCCACATTAACGAGATCGAAACGACAAGGGCCTCGACAATCTTTTCATGTTTAGAGAGTCAGAAAAGAGTTGAAAGATGACTCCAGAGTGACTTTTTCATGTATTTACCGAGTCTGAAAAAGTATAAAATACAACTCATTTCACCGTTTCAGTTGCGTGAAAAACCTGTTGCTGCACAAAAAGGCAAGTGTAAAACCCATTTTCGATACAAATATATTAAAATATTCAGAAAAATAACTTTCAAAACCTACTTTGAGTTCAAAAAGTTATAAATATGTCAAATGGTAAAAATTGAATTACTTTTTACTATTTACCTCACCGAAGAGTAGCAGTGGTCCATTTTGGTGTGCAAACTTCTGACAGTGATTATGACCGATCCGGGCTACCATTCAGAGTTCCGTCAGTTCCAGGTAAGAGGCGCTTCTTTGTACTCCATTTCAATCCGTTTTTTAATAGTTTTCCATCATGCATTAGATTTCTGTGGCAACTTTTTAAATTTTTAGGGCTTCGCTCATTCGCGCGGGTACCGAGCACGGACCCACGCCAGTGGGATTTTATATGCAAAGGGCTCGCGCCAACTGGTGCGACTGTTCAGGAAACAACCGCGCCAGCGGCGGAACCCAAATTTTCACCCAAAAAATCGAGATTTTAATCAATTGGGATTAATTTTGAAGCTCATCAGAGATATAATTAAGGGTTTGTGACCATGTTGATGCAGGGAACCGAGCAAACTGGTGATTGAGTGGAAAGAGAGGGAGCACGGTGAAGAGGATGAACAAGCCAAGGAAAATGAAACTTGCATGAATGCCCTCAGGAACTGTGGGCTAAAAACATTCTTCCTAACACCTTGTTTATGAGCTCAGCCTGAGCTTCTACAGTACTTGATCAATATGTGGGATGTAGATGAACAAGTATTCAAGCTGCGGGATCAAGTGTTAGAACTGGAGGTTGCTGATGTGTACTTCATAACCGGATTATCGCACAGAGGTCCGGTGCCCATATTGATAGGGAGCAGACCGTCTGGTGAGAAAATGGAGCAAGTGATGGCACGAGTGTTCCGAGGGGCACAACTGGGATCCGGAAGTGGAAAGGTGGACATCCATACCATTCCTGATCTAGCACTGAGAGTGGTGTTGCATACCATCACGCGGGCTACGGGGTCGCAGGCACTGCACGAGGCCACAAAGGCCCAACTTTTGTTAGCCTCAGAGTGTATGACTCCTCTATTGTTTGACTGGGCCACAACAGTGACGATAAACATAAAGAGGCAACTGACCAAATGCAAACAAGCTAAGCTGAAACAGTTTGGCTACAGTTCTATCCTGGTATCGTTCATTCTGGAACGATTATCAATATTCCAGGGCCAAGGGGCCATAGTAGCTAAGCCGATTCCACGAGAGCCAAGAATGGATTGCTGGGCAGCACTAATACCCAGAGTTGGAGGGGGCAAACAGATGTCCTGGAGGCCGGAGTTTTTTGGGTGGTTGCGGCGTCAGTTGATCGTAGTCGAAGACTGACCATATGCAGGTACCGATTTCACTGGTGATCCAGATCTCCCACTGCTGGAGGGAGATGATTGGGATGAAGAGTTGGGTATGACCCCTTCTCTTTTTGATTTTTATGTTTTATGATTTTTTGTTAATACATGCTCTTCCTGACACATTTCATATGTATGCAGACGTGGGTCCAGAGAGACCAGCCAGTATGTCTCCTATTGCACGGAGGACTCTTCCCGCACTTGATCCTCAGGCAGAGGGTGCAGAGGGGGGGGATTTAATCCAGAATCTCGAGGGCATCGCCCGAGGGATCCCAGACTATGCCCGGCTGGCGGATGTACCGATGGCGTACCAGCGACACACGGTGGGAGTGCCTAGTCGCCTCCACCGAATTCTGAGACGCTTAGTGCGCGCAGTCACTTGTTATCATGAGCACCATGCAGATTAGACTCCTAGGAATTTTTACCATGCATATTTTTTGAGAGACATGTCGTCTCCAGATGTATTAGGATGAACATATATATATATTTTGATTTAATGTGATGCACACTATGCAAACATTCGATATCTATATATATACATATCTATTTCTGGATGGATCTTTCTTTTCACGTGATGATGTTTTTATATGTCATGCGAATATCTAATACAATGTTATCTAATGTATCAGTTGCATAAAAAATGACCCAAATGAAAAGTTCACACAATGTATCTAATCACACATTTCATTTTTACGCAAGCTTAAAAGCACACATGGACACACATACGCAAACTATGCTTGGGAATGAGATTTATTTTTATGCAAGCTTAAAACACTAACTATGCTTGTAATAAGGAAAAGGGCATGCCCCCCAGCATGATGTCTCAATTCGAGGAACATGCCCCCCAAGCTTCAGTCCATTGGAAATGGAGTGAAGGTTCAACACAAGAGATTTGATCTAAAGTTAACAAAACTCGAATTGAACTGGCTCGTGTTTCATTAGTTTAACGAGGTTGACACACTTAAAAGCACTATCCTCAAACAACTTGTTTCATTGTTTTAGGAGCTTGACACAAGTGGAGGAACTATGCTCCGACATAATTGATTTCATTTTTAAGGAGCTTGACGTAAGGGAATGAACCATGCTCCGACAGACTACTTGTCATGATATACAGGAAGTCATGGCTTCCAAGAGTCCCACACTAGGTGGGAGGATGAAATCTTGGAAATCAAGACCCAATGCCCTTAGTACACGATGCACGACGGCGTCGTCACTGAGTGCGGGCACGGGGTAGGTAGCCACATAGTTGACCTGCGGTGGGGCAGATACAACGGGTGGATAAAAACTAGGAGGGGGTGATGGCGGGCCAGTTGCCACATCAGCACCAAAGAACAAAAGTTGATCAATGGTCACGATCCGTCCTTCATGCGGAAAACAGGCCACACGAAAAAGGGAGGAGACGAGCGCTCCCATGGCATAGGTGTCATATTTCCCCAGGAGCAGATTAAAATCCAAGGGGCCTAGAACGACCATCACGTCCATATGGACGGTTTTACCTCCCAAAGTAATAGGTAACCTTGGGAGGATCCCCAATGGTTGACTCGTCTTTCTGTTAAAAGTCAGCAGATTCTGCGTAACAGGCGCAAGCGGTGGCGAACCGAAAGCTTTCTAGGTAGTTGAGGATAGAATACTAACAGAGGCGCCTTCGTCTATAATGGTGCTGGGTATGACTAGACCAATAGCCTGTACTGTGATCTCGAAAGGCACATAAGACAGAAGGCGGTATCCTACAAATCAATTCCAATCAAAGGAAGCGACCAGACTACTCGGAGGGGCTACCATCAAACAGAGAAGGTCTTCCCCTGATGTTACGGAAGCAGGAGCCTCCTCCATGACCTCCATCTCTAAGGCAGGAGGAGTATCCTCCGGAACCTCCATCACGGGAGGTGGAGGAGCTGCTTGTTGAGGTGTAGGGACAGGAGAATATTTCTCCAAGTCCGAAGAATCTGAGGAAACCAGAAGAACATGAGGGATGTGATATCCACTCTCGACAGAAAAGACCTGGTGCACCGCAGATGGGGCTAGCTCAACTGATCCCACGACCAATGGTTGGTTAGGGACAGATTCTTGAATTCGAATTTCTAAGGGAGTGGGATCGACCAAAGATAATTTTTGACCAATCGTATCATCAGTAGGTGGAAGACTCAAAGAGAGTTGTTTATAACCAGCTGGGAGGCCTGGTGTGGAAACAGTTGGGCTATCCAAAACTCGCTTGGCTTCATCCATATAAGGACAAAGGTGAATGGCATGATGCCCTTCACACAACTTACAGGGACTGGTGATCTTACCCTGCCTCTTAGGAGCCTTATCAGCACCAGTTGAAGATGTGCCCCCAACATGGCTCCCGGAAGTCAAAGGAAACGACAGAGGGCTGTTGGACCATGCTTCAAGCACCTTGGGAATGCCAGGGCAGTCTCGAAGAAGATGGTCTCCCGTGCACAACATGCAGGAGAACTTGAATTTTCGTGGAGGGTTGGAAGGTATATCAAGAGGAGATGTTTCAGAAACAGTAGTGGCAGGTTTAGCCTCTCTTTTATTGGACTTCTTCTTCTTTTTCTTCTTCTTCTTCTTCTTAGCCACCTGGTTACTCGAATCCAGACTTTGACCAGGTGAAGTAGAAGAAGGGGACGCAGAAACAGGCGAAGAAGGGGAGAGGTCCACTTGGGAATCAACATGATGTTGTTCCGGAGGAGGAACTGATTGAACAGTAGTGGAGACATTCGGGACCACAGAGGTTGAAAACAACCAAACAAGCAACCCAACAGTTAACCTGGGAAGGGACAACGTTGCCATGTAAGGAGCACCAACATTCCCAAAAGGAGGAAAATGACCAGGATTCCCTTCTGAGGGGATTCCTTGGTTGGTAAACTCTGAAAAAGTTGCCATCAAAACTCAAAACCACACACGGGCTGAAAAAGAGTCAGGACACACGATCAAACGGTCAACAAGCAAAGTCTAACAAGGCATGTAATCGTGGGTGATTAATTTTTACCACATTGAAAAATAAGAAACTTTACCATTTCATGTTTTAAGAGTCGAGAAACGGTAAAAAAGGTGACTCTATCTCTTTCAGATTTGACACAAGCGTGAAAGGACAAGCGCTTGGTGATCCTTTCAAGTTTAGGGAGTCAGAAAAGATCAAATGACTACTCAGGAATACTAGGCAAAAGGGTGTACCAAATAACCGTGAACTGCAATATACACCTTAGTCTCAATAATGAAAGAGAAATCAACCAAGGACTTTCCGTACGTGCATGCAATCTCCCCGAATGTTGTGTCCGGTGTATCACAGGTATAGGGCGGCAGACTCGGCTTCCTATGGATAAAGGATTGAAACCTAGAGGAGTCTCCCTTTATATACGCGACGGTACGGGGAGCACAAGTCCGTACTAGTGCTGTCTAAAGCCAAGAGGCGAACGACAGCTACTAGGTTTTAAGACACCGGAACACATCTCTAGCCTAGACCTCTAAATGTGTTTCGTTAGATTTCAATGCTGCCCTAGTGTAAATTGAGTAGATTTTAAATTTGATCTTCAATTACGTTTCAGTTTTTAGGCCCTAATGAATGCGCTGTCTCAAAAATCTCCTAAATGAAAAACTACATGCCACAGTACATCATTTCGTTCGATGAAAACTAGCTACAGAAGAGTTGAGAGCTTTTTACACAAATAAAATGATCAGAAGACAATCAATGATATCTCTAATGCAACTAATGAAACTAAAAACTTTTCTTTTAAATTCACTAAATACTAGTAAAATCGAAAAGATTTCAATTTGCACTAAACAACCAAAAGCAAAAGAGATTTTTTTATTTTCAATGTTTGATAGCTAGATGCACTAAACAAACCGAAAACAAATAAGAAGCAATTCGAGAAGTGATATTAAGAGAGCAAAAACAAACAAATTTCACTCAATGGCATAAACAATCAGATCTCAAATCGACTAAAAGTCTCTCAAAACCAAGAAAAGTCCCAAAGACACCAATGAGCCGTGTGATCTAGGCCCAAAATGAAGCAAAGCGAAATTCGAATGAAAATGAAATTAGTCACTCAAAAAACGCAACAATATGGTAGACAATTGTCAAACGAATGCAAGGAAGCAATCCCAAAGCCGACTGAACGAACGAAAACCAAAAACTCCCAAGGGAGGCTCGACTCACAAAAGCACCTAGATGCCCTAGGGCTCATATAAAAAATCGAAAGAAATAGGCAAACAACCAAAGAAAGGAGGTTCCAATCAGTCAAACTAGGCTCCAGTGCACTCAAACAGCCCAAAAAACAAGATCAAAATAGCAAGTCAGCCTCAGAAATCTTGAAACACAGCAAACCCTAATAGCTCACAGGATTGGCGTGACTGTGAGCTTGAAATTAGCGCCAGAAAGGCAATGGCGCGGGTGATACACAGGAAACATGCGCCAATGGGCGCGACTATCACGCTAAAAAGCGCGCCAGCCGAGTTTACTATGGAAAAAATAAAAAACAAGCAATCTCAGACACAAACAAGTGATGACAAGGCTAAAACAAAGCCAAAAAAACAGGAAAATCTAGTCCAAAGAGCTGACCAAGCAAGCAAGACCAAGAAGTTGACCGGAAAGAGAAGACAAAACTCTGAGTTGTTTAGTTCGTAAACCAAACTGGAGATTGGCTGAAGCAGCGTTGATCTACTCCGCTAATGCAGAGAAAAAGCGTTTCGAAGGCTATCTGGTTGTGCTTCAGACTCCGTCTATAGTTTACAAATCAAACAACAAGCTGATCCCCAGCGGAGTCGCTAAATTGTTGAGGAGGTAAATCCCCTCTACAGACAAAGGTGATCCCTACTAGCCCAGATCGGGTCTAGCAACAATCAAACATGCTATAGTGCAGGTTCCTAATTGCAAATAAATCGACTTGCGAGGAAGGCTTACATGGAATCCGACGTTGTCATTTGTAGAAGAGGTGGTACTCCCGTTCCTTTGCCCTTGAAGATCACAATCCTCACGATCTCCATGATCGGACACCTGCACATGCAAGAAACAACACAAATGCAAGCATAAAATCCAGTACATACAACTATATGTTAGTCAAAGAGGACATAACTCATGACCATGATCAAGAACAAGAGTGGAACCATAACCGATAGTCGCTTATCATTAAAGATTCAAAAGAAGAATACAACCATAGCTTCGACACAGCACTCTCCTTTAGCGGGTCGTCAGCACAACATGTCTCAATAAATCCTGTCAGGGATGGGACAAGCCTCTCTCTCCAGATACTTGGCAATAGTCTCCTTGCTTGGATTTGGCCTTAAGGGAATCAAGAAGGCTCTTGCAGCATAAGGATGTAAAAGCTCTTGGGAATTTGGAGATTCTGGAACTAGCTTGCAATGGAAATGGGCAAGATTTTATAGAAGGAGGAAGGGGAGTTGGGATCCCTATAATTATGGGATTGGCCCTATCATCAAGGAAGCTTCCATGAGAGGTGGCAAACCACTTCCTCTCTATGGAAATCCATAGCCAAACCTCCCAACTCAAGATAGAAATCAGTCCAGGAATTTGTTAGGATGAAACTTCCGCCTTTTATTTTTTAAAAACACCTCTTAATATGGTTGGCGCGGGTGCGGCTCTATGACAGAGCGCCAATTGGCGCGCCCTCTTTGGAGGATTTTCCCCCTTGGCGCGAGGGCTGAACTGTTGAACCGCGCCAATGGAAAAAGAGCTATTTTTAGGGTTTTTTGCAGGGAGATGTCTTCAGGGCAATCAAAGCTCATCTTCAGAGGGATGCAATGAAAGTATTTTCAAGTCTTGTCTCTGCTCACAGGTCACGGAATGAGCCCTCCAATGCGCGGGATGGGGATTGTAGGGACAGTGACAAATTGCTATGTAACACCACTAGTTGTTCCTATTTTATACTGTCATTTCCAAAATAATTCTCAAACATAGTAGTAAACTTTTCATCATTCTCATCATCAAGATCAAGGAAACGTTCTGTACATTCTTGTGAAATTTCAAATGAAACATCGATATTTTATGAATGAAGACTATCTTTTTGATCATTAAACAATTCTGATTTTGCCTCATTAGCCTTCTGTAACCTTGTTTGGAAAATATTATTTTGACTTTCAAAATAATGGAGGAAAAAAACTCCTTACACATGGTATTCTTGAAAATGTGGGAAGCTACCAACATGAATAAGTTCAATGCCTAGAGTTTCCATACATACAATTTCGAGGATATGATTTTCATAAGTTTCTTCATGAGATAAAAATTGAGAAAATGAATGGTACGAAGAACACACCAATGGACTATCTTCATCCCTTTATTGGTCATTTAAAAACTGCTGAATATGTTCATCAAGATCAAGAGAACAAACTTGTTGTACATTATTATTGAACTTAGTGGATGAATGATGATTTCTACATTAGGATGTTGATAAACTTCGTTTTCAGTCAAGGGAGAAGCTATTGTTTTCTAGTAGTTTCCTTGAATATGATAACTAGCCTCTGATTTATTTTCATGATGTTGGAAAGGTGTTTCACACAATACTTCTTTTATCACTCCATAATTTTACCATACGTGGGAGGAAAACCACAGAGGTAACCTTCAAAACCATTTTATACTTGGAATATATCCCTTCTAAGTCAGAGAGGGATCTCTCTTGGGATGGATTAATCAAGGACTGATTGTCTATCAATGAGCACAAAAGCTAGAACTTTAGCAGAGTGAGGGGCTAAGACTGTGGAAGGTTCCAAAAAAATTCCATTGAGGATGGAGTCACAAGGGGATATCAACTCAAAGGTCTTCAAAACTTGTTGATGAACAATTTATCTCAAAGGAAATATAACTAGCTATTTACTAGAAATATAAGCTTCAAAGCATGAATAGTTGAAAAAGGAAACATACACTAGTACATTTGGGGGAAATTCCGACACTTGGTTTTGATGCTTTTGACCAAATGTCGGAAATTTCCCCAAATTTTTTCAATCCCGCCCGAAATCGTCGCTATACCGACGTTTAGAGAAAAGTGTCGCAATACCGACACTTAGACAAAGTGTCGCAATTGCGACGTTTGGAGGAAGACGTCGCAATTGTGACACTATGCCCCAAAGCGTCACTATTGCGACGATTGCCTCCAAACGTCGCAAGTGCGACACAATGTCTAAGTGTCGCAATTGCGACGTTTGGAGGCATCCGTCGCAATAGCGACGCTCTGTCCACTATCGGTATAATGACACTTATATGCGCGCTACATAAAAATACGAAACTTATATGCGCGCTACATAAAAATGATTTTATTAGAAACTACATTAACGTCTGATATCACGTGCACATTCGCCCTCCACTCTTGCATAACAACATTCGCCCTTAGCATTCGCCCTCAGCTCTTGCAGAACAAAATTTTCCCTCAGCATTCGCCCTCAGCTCTTGCAGAACAAAATTTTCCCTCAGCATTCGCCCTCAGCTCTTGCAGAATATCATTTGCCCTCAGCTCTTGCAGAACAACATTTTCCCTCAGAATTCGCCCTCAGCTCTTGCAGAACAACATTCTCCCTAAGCATTCGCCCTCAGCTCTTGCAGAACAGCATTCTCCCTCAGCTCTTGCAGAAAAACATTCACCCTCAGCATTCGCCCTGAGCTCTTGTAGAACAACATTCGCACTCAGCATTCGCCCTGAGCTCTTGCAGAACAACATTCGCCCTGCATTCACCCTCAGCGTTTGCCCTCAGCTCTTGCAGAACAACATTCGCCCTTAGCTCTTGCAAAATGGTAAGTTCTTATTGTAAGCCCTTCCTCCTATAGTAGGGTTGAATCTATTTGGGTTTTTTTGGTCAATTCCATTGGATTGTGTTAGGTTGTAGGGTTCTCTCTAGATGTCTTCCAATGTTCTTTCGGATGAGTTTCAAAGAGGATGTGTAAGATGTGTTTGTGCTTGCATGAATTTGACTCCACCAGTTTCATGAAGTTTAAGCTATGGATTTTAGTTCGACAAACTCATCCATCTCAACACCCGGTAACGAATTGCCCTTGGTCTGATCTATATTGAAGGTGAAGTGCAAAGTGGTAGAGAATGGGAGATCGAAAGTCATCAACTTTATCACAAGGGTAGTACTCCAGATCGAAAGTGATGAGCTTTAGTTCTCCGGATTTGGGGATTTTCTGATGACATACCAAAGGTCACATCCATACAACCATATCAAGGTCAATGTTGAGATCATTCTCATATAGATATAGGTCACTGATATATAGGGTTAATATCATCATCACTATCCATGGAAACCAAATGGTTACAAAATCTGTGATTGTGGTTGGCTCATTTATAATTATTACCCATTTACAATAGAGCACAGAAACACTAAATATGGCCCAAGCAGAGCCTTTACAACAGGCAATGGAATTGCAGCTGCTTCATCAATAACCAATAGCCCCACTTGAGAAAACTTTTCATAATCTTGGGGCTGGATATACTGCAGAGAAAACAATTGTAGTTATCATTCGTGCTCCAATATATTAATATACTTTTTACATTGAACTGAAGAAAGGGAAACAAGCAAATGCTAGCCATCATACAATGCTTTGACATAAGAGTTTTGAGTGACATACTTGAAAAAAGAACTCATCGACTGATATTTATACTCATTTGAGTTATTCAAGTTAAACACAATGTCAAGAATCAAGATTCAATACCCTCTATTATCTTCATCACCCAATACAAGATTTAAATTTTTCCCAAAGAAATGCTTATTAAATTGGCAGCCATTATTTCTCCTTGCTTTAAAAACCCTACATTTAAATGAAAACAAGCATTGCATTTCAACTACAAAAATATATTAGTGTTCAAGTGTACATGTGTGCATCACTTGTGTAGGGTATTCCTTTTCCACTTTCACATTATCCAAGAATGTGTGCGGTATAGTTCATATTTTTTGTGATTTAGATTATCTTGAAAAAGGAAAGGTAAATTATTTCCCATGGAAAAATAAGGTTTTCCCTTTTTACTACTGGAAATGGTACAACAAAGTTCCATTTCTACCCGAAACTCCTATGAAACAGGAACCAAATAAAGGCCATGTCCTCGATGGACATCATTTGGCTTTGAAAATGGCCATTGCACCGTGTTGTTTCTTATATTACATCACGATAGTTTCTTAGGTCATTTCTTGTTTCTTGAGATGAAAAACAACCAAAGAAATTGTGAAGATCCTTTCAAGAAATAAATGACCATTTCTCGATCATATCTCAACTATTTTTTATTTTATTCAGTGGTTGCTTACTTTGAGAGAAATTTGACACTTTTATAAGGAATATAACATAAAAACACAAAATGGGAAGAAATTGATGAGGTAGATGACCTTTAGTTGTTGTCAATTAAGAATTGATAATACACGATGCATGTTCTGTACTACAAACTAGATTCCTTCCTAGAGTTAGGACACAGAGTATTGAATCAAAGTTGTAGTTTCTAACTTCTTGTATTGGTTCATCAATCTTGAAATTCGGACATTGCATGTCTTCATTGCTTCATGTTTGAATAATTTGCATCATATCGTATAATAGGAAATTAGGAATTATGATTATTATTACTTTATGGATCTGTTAAGTTAATTTTAAGTTTGCATGGTTTAGTGTGAAATTATTCTAGTGTGCCCCTAGGCCCAGGTGAAGGAATGCCAAGGACTGAGAACCCTAGTTTTTAGATGGTATTGTTTCTTATACCCAAAAACCCCTCAACATCACTTCTTATTAGTTCTTAACAATAGTATTGTAAACAATTTGAGAATTGATATAGCAAAATCTCGCACTTATCAAGATAAATTCCTAAAGCTAAAGTGTGATACCATGTGTAATTCAATAGCCCCATTGTCACCTCACCAACCTCTTTTCACTTCGAGCTAGCTCTCCTCCAACTCAAGGGGCGTTATCCCTAGTAGATTTTAGGGATCTAATGGCCCAACCAAACCAATTCAAGAGCCCCCTAACTCTCTATGTTTACTACTATCAATCAAAATATTGAACAATAGGGTCAGACATGCATCCTGAAGATATAATTGCCAGGGTATTTTTGGGTAATTTCAAAGGGAAAGTCCCCAAACACATATAATCAAGTAATTATAATGTGATTTCAAACATTAAATATCAACAAAATCGTTTAAAGGATATTGAAAGGAAAAAGGTGATGGAAGATAGAAAGTGCCTTACTTAAATTCTCTAAAGATTTTTCAATAGTTGCTCCAAAAGCTTCACTTCAAGGCCCTTCAAGATCGTCTCCAACAATGCTATACCATCAGCTTCAACAATGTTGCTCCAAAAATGTCCTCAAGGTCTTCACAAAAAGTTTACTAGAAGTTGCTCCAACAATATATTCAATAAGGTCTTCATTGTCAACTCGTCTCTTGTTTGGGTGCCTTAATGTGCAAAGACATATTTCTAGGACTGAATTCAATGCAAGGCATATTTGAAACTCTAACTCTGTCTTCCGATGTCTTATTAGAAATTATTTCAGTTTTCATTTTGTGTTTTCAAGTTAGATATTGTTTTCAAGTTTTTACATTTATAATTTTATTGCAATGTGGCAGACTGATCAGGGTAGTACAGGAACAACCTCGAGACGGGATGATCACGGAAAGAGGCCAACGGAAGAACATGTAAAGTGCCAGGATTTCTCTATCTTCAGGTATTTTAGTTATTTACATAATTGAAATAATATTAATTTTTTTCAAATATGCAGACACCTAGCCATGGTACGCCTGATGATTCCCTCTTTGAGGAAGAGCTTTCTTCATCCCTATCTCTAGTGTTCTTGTTGCGAAAAAAGGCACGAGATGCAAGGTCGGAATTTAATACTTTTATAGACGCGCCTCAAACACCTAAAACAAAAGAGAGGATAAAACAACTTATGAGCCAACTAGAAACATATCAGGTAATAATAGAAAGTAAAAAGGATATTTTTTTTGTTCTGCATGAGATGAATTGTGATAGTTTGATTTTTTATTTTTTACATTGACTAAACTAACAAAAAGTTCTTTTGTATGTAGCGTTTTCTAGCACTTGTTGAACCCGGTGTTGGTGGTGGTGGGACACAAGGGCAAGAGATTGCCCAGCAACCCTCTCTTACACCTTCTACTCCTTTAGGTGCCAGCCAAGAAACATACCCTACCCAAGAAGACACCTAGCCAACCGTTGAACGTGTTGGCAGTGATGAGGCTGATATGGCCAACTACATTATTGCGTTTCCTGGAGCTACACGTGTTAGCTCCACAGGGACCATTAATGGCACGTTGTTGGTGAACGATGAAGGTGTCCCTATAAAGCACACACAACTCCCAAGTAAATTTTAATATTTTAACTATTTCATGTACTCTATCTAAAACATATTTATCATGATTTTTATTTTTAAATTAATGATAATATTTTTTTTTTTCTGTGTAGGAAACAATGAGTTCTACAGGTTTTTGGAGAGCCATGCGTTGGTAATTTTTGGCCCAACCATACGCACAGGGTGGAATTCCCAGAATTCCAACCTGAAAAAAGAACTTCTAGATTATCTAGAAGCCCTTTTTGGGGTCGGCACATTTGACAGAACAACGGTGGCTCGAGTACCCGAAAAATATTTGAAATATACCATGGACACCTATAGGATGCAATTGCAATTTAACCCTAGATACGAGCATCCTCTCACAGTTCCAGAGAGTGAGTGGAGAGCACTCATCAATGACGGAAAAGAGAAAAGGGCAAAGAAAGAAGGAAAAATGCCAACTGGACCCGCAAGGTAAATTACAACTTAAATTCAATAGCTTTAATTTTCTCCATGTCTAAAATAAAAGTGTGCTACGTCGTATCTGACTTCAATCTTTTGATGCTAGGTTGCCTAACACCTCAAAGGAAACCAAAGCTAGGATTGAAAAAAAGGGCCATCACAAGCTAGGCCAGGGCGGCTACTTGAAATTAGCCGCAAGAATTGTAATTAAGTAGCTAAACATCTTATAATTAATTGTATCGCCTTCCAACGTTTTTGTAATCCTATCAAATATGATTAAAAATACACAATCATATTTAATGTAGGGTGATGACTTCAGAACAGAAACTACAGAGGAAGATAAAAATATCGCTTTCCATTTCGACTATCAAGCCATAGTTGAACGTCGCAGAAGCTTGGGGTAGGTCCCAAGATCCAGAATGCCTGATAAGGTAAAACATTAACCTTTCAATATGTTTGTTTTCATCCATAAATTTAATGTCTAACAACTTTGTTTAAATCAGGGGAGCAGCACTACCGACGAGGCAAATAACCCAGTTTTAGAGCCAGATGTAGATGATCCTCATGTGCAACCTGATTATTGTAGTGGGGACCATGCCGACAATGCTACTATCAGTGAGGGCCGTGATGGTAATTAATTTCCACTTATAATTTTTTCTAATTATACCTTGATGGTTGTCCTTATAACGTTTTTTTTTAAAATGACAAAGAATGTTTCCCTTGAGGATCTTACCACCAGAGAGGAAGACAGGGCAATAGTCCCAACGGTGACAACTGGTGCACCAGGTAAATAATCTCATTGCAATTTTTTTTATTAATATTACCGAACTAGTTCAATGATATTTAAAAAATGACAATTAAAATTTAATATTATCTGTTTTTGTAGGCGATGCCCCGTCACTGGATGAGACCAGACATCGTGACTATGCAACTAGGTCAGCGGCGACAACTGGTGCACCAGGTAAATAATCTCATTGCAATTTTTTTTATTAATATTACCAAACTAGTTCAATGATATTTAAAAACTGACAATTAAAATTTAATATTATTTGTTTTTGTAGGCGATGCCCCGTCACTGGATGAGACCAGACATCGTGACTACGCAACTAGGTCGGCGGCGACAACTGGTGCACCAGGTAAATAATCTCATTGCAATTTTTTTTATTAATATTACTGAACTAGTTCAATGATATTTAAAAACTGACAATTAAAATTTAATATTATCTGTTTTTGTAGGTGATGCCCCATCACTAGATGAGACCAGACATCGTGACTACGCAACTAGGTCAGCAGTGTGGGTCGAAAGGCACGAAACAGGAGCAGAGCACGATGATATTGATGATGTAATTAGGAGCTTTAGAAATAGGAAGAAGAAAAAGAAAATTTGATAATGTAAAATGTTGTATTATTATAAGACAAACGTTACCATACTTGGAACGTTTTTTGTGTTATATAAAAAACTCATTTATCATACTATTTTTATGTCAAGCATTAATTGTAATGTTTCCTTGCGTACTTTTTGTTGAATTGTTTTTTTATTAGTTATTGAATATTTTTTTTTATGCTCATGAAAGTAAAAAATGAAATATAGATTGGGTATTGGGGAATTGAGAGTGATATGAGGGGGGGGGGAGGGGCCATAAGAGCTTCCACCTTCACGTGGTTGGCCCTGTTTAGTAGAGAATAATTTATTGGAGCGATTTAATCTTGGAGCAAACCTCCCTCGATCCAGCGTAGCAACAAAAAAGTCACTATTGACTTAGTTGCTACTCTTTCAGATCATGGAAGGCTTGTTCCAAGTTCATGCGACTCCGATAAATTGTTCTTGAAACGAAGAGGAGCTTATTCAGGTATGTTTTGACATGTTCAACATATGTTCTAACATTATCATAAGAATGCATCTTAGAGTAAAAAATACTACATCAATTACTTGTATTTATTGTATAGATAATGATGGATTTTGATTGACTTGGCAGTGCAGGTACAAATCCTCTTGCATCATGAGCGATACAACTTGTCAACCAGGGTCATGTCCAGGATATTTTTGGTTGTGCGCTTGACGAGGTTCGTAATGTCACATTTTGTAAGTTCCTTTACAGTTCATAATTCAATATTAAGCTTGTTCATGATTATTATCTAGGTTTTTTGTATGTGTTTTTTCATCTATTTGATTGTAAGCAACTTTGCATGTTTCCTGTTGTTCACTATGATTTCTCCCATTACCACTCCTAGGATGAATACGACTTTATTGTTACATAGGTTACTTTATTGTTACTATGATTTCTCCATTTACGATTTCATAGGTTACATCATGTAAAGTTGTCAATCTCAGGTTGGTGATGAGCTTTAGTTCTCTAGATTTGGGGCTTTTCTGATAGTTTATCCCTTATGTCATTCCTGCATCACCTCGTTGTTTGAGCATGCCAATTGTCTACTACTTGTACCAATTTACACATGTCAATCTCTGAGTGGTGCCACATTTCACCTATTTTCAGTGAGAGTTTAAGGTTTCTCTAACATAGCTTCAGAAATCCGATTTAGTGCTTGCTTGAATATCGTCACATAATACTCATGGTTTGGATTGACGAGCATGTTCTGAATGGTTGGTTGATTCATAAGAACCACCCATATAGTCATCTTGAGATATTTTAGAAGTTTTCTCGGGTTTCCTTTTTCACCGTTTCTAGTGGGTGGGATGGTGTGGGGTGATCCATCAATACTGGTGCTCTTGTAGTAGGGAATTTGTTTTTGGGGACATAAAGGAGAATTTGATGTAGATATCCCATTGGATGCATTCATAGATGGGAATGAGAGGTAAATAATTTAAATTAAAAATATGCAACCTCTAGCATGGCAACCTGAAGGCCGCGAGAGACACTGGTTAAAGATTGTTTTGTGCTGGCCTTAATATAGTCACGATTTCTTTCTATTATCTTAATGAAAATATATAGTCCCGTCTCATTAAAATGAGGATTGTGGTTGTATTTCTCTTTGGTTTTTTCTCTCTTAATGCTCCTGTTGAAGAGGTTAATCCCCTTTGCGGACATAGGCGATCCCTACTAGCCCAGATCGGGTCTAGCAACAATCAAACACGCTACAGTGCAGGTTTCTAATTGCAAATAAACCGACTTGCGAGGAAGGCTTACCTGGAATCCGACGCTATCGTTTGTAAAAGAGGTGGTGCTCCCGTTCCTTTTCCCTGGCAGATCACAATCCTCACGATCTCCGTGATCGGACACCTACACATGCAAGAAACAACACAAACGCAAGCATAAAATCCAGTATATACAACTATATGTCAGTCGAAGAGGACATAACTCATGAACATAATCAAGAACAAGAGTGGAACCATAACCAATAGTCGCTTATCATTAAAGAGTCAAAAGAAGAATACAACCATAGCTTAGACGCAGCACTCTCCTTTGGGCGGGTGGGTGTAGCAAACATGTCTCAGCCAAGAACAGCAAAGGATGGGACAACCTCTCTCTCTGAATGCTGGCAATAGTCTCATGGCAGATTTGACGAAGGGGAATCGAAGGCTCTTAGAAGATAAGGATGTAAAACTCTTCAGGGACTAACACAAAGAAGTGACTTTATAGATGGAGAGGAAGGGGAGTTGGGATCCCTATAATTGTGGGATTGGCCCTATCATCAAGGAAGCTTCCATGAGAGGTGGAAAACCACTTCCTCTCTATGGAAATCCGTAGCCAAACCTCCCAACTCAAGATAGATATCAGTCCAGGAATTTTTTAGGACGAAACTTCCGCCTTTTATTTTTTAAAAACACCTCTTAATATGGTTGGCGTGGGTGCGGCTCTATGACAGAGTGCCAATTGGCGCGCCCTCTTTGGAGGATTTGCCCTCTTGGTGCGAGGGCTGAACTATGGAACCGCGCCAATGGAAAAAGAGCTATTTTTAGGGTTTTTTGCAGGGAGATGTCTTCAGGGCAATGAAAGCTCATCTTCAGAGGGATGCAATGAAAGTATTTTCAAGTCTTGTCTTTGCTCACAGGTCATGGAATGAGCCCTCCAATGTGAGAGATGGGGAATGGTAGGGATGGTGACAAATTTTTGTGTAACAGATGCCCCTAAAGCATGAGGCTCGAGAGAGAGAGAGGGGTGAAATGCTTTATGAGAACATGCTGACTGAAAACACCGCCATCGGAGAACCTACAGAGTGAAGTACAACTGATGTCTCAGATACATGATATATATGCGTGGTATGGGTGCAGCCATCCATAACAGAGTATATAATGATCGATATCCAAGGCATGGACATAGCCATCAAGAGAGGATCGATAAATAGACTCAGGTATGGTCGCAGCCATCCAATCAGTGAGTCATGTAAATAGTCATAAAAATCCACAAACTCGCAGCCTGGATTACAACAGACACAATCCAGGGTCTTGCGCTCCATCTCGACCTGAAAAAAGTACAATTTCAAGCATGCGAATAAGTGAGCTGAAGTCGAACATGCAAGAACATCGTCTAATTACCAGCCAATGATGAAAGTTGTTAACAGACACGAGAGGAACCACTAATAATGAAAATGGCCCTCAAGGTACTATAGGTACAATCTACGGCATGTGAATCAATGAGCTAACATCGAACACCCGTAGAATCACTCGATCGGAGGCCAATGATGAAAACCTCACATCAAATGCGACGAACCTGCCATTGAGGCATGCTGGCTCCAAGGTACCATAAAGGAGTCTCTAGATCAGATTCCCGGATAATGAGCTGAAGTCGACAGGAAGTGACCTTGATCGAAGGTGGGCCATAATGTTTCCCACATCATCGACACGAGACAGAGGAACATGATGTTTTTGTGAATTAGGATCATATGAGAATCAGAGGAAGGTTGATACTTGCAAAGGTCAACTTCTCTTGAACATATTGGCAGCACGACAGTGGATTTGGAAGTGTTTGACATCAAAAGATCAAAGGTCATTACGACGAGGCAACGAGCAGATGAGAGGTCAAAAGGGATTACCCAAACCCACGGAGGCAAGCGAAAAACAAGATGAGATGTCCCCAACCCGACACGAATGCAGACAAGTGCCATGTTCAAGAGCGACATACTGCCGACACGACAATGATGTTGGTTCCATTTTTCCCACCATCCTGGCGGGTACCTCTTTATTTTTACACAAGCTTGAAGAGGATACCATATGCTTGTCATATAAGTCCGTCCTTCGGACGATTCCATCCTATTACATTTGACGAGCCCTAGGAAGGAAAAACTCAAATAACGTCATTACGACTGAACCCAATGTCATTAGGTTTTAACGAGTCTGACAAAGGAAGAACTCGACGTCTTTTCATGTTTAGAGAGTTTGAAAAGACAGCAGAAAAGTAAACTCCAACAGTCCCTTTTCGTAAATATTTCCTCAGACCCGAAAAGGTAGAAAACAATATCTGAGAAAACCTCCTAGTCGCGATCGACTAGGGTATTCCTTTTCCTTAAATAATCTATCCCAGCCCGAAAAAGGGGTAAACATATACTGGGTAGATGTCGTTTCGTGTCCACTTTAACGAGATCGAAACGACAAGGGACTCAGAAATATTTTCATATTTAGAGAGTCAGAAAAGAGCTGAAAGATGAATCCTCCTGAAGGAACGAGTGGTATAAAGGGTAGCAACTGGTTCCGGTAATGATGGAACTGCTCAGAACAAATAAAGGTTAAGAGGCTGGCTAAAAATACCACTCATCACAGTGGTTCCTCAGGAATGGGTAAAACAATCAAGTGAAGGCATATGATCGGCTAAGCAGATAGTCACGATGGAATGAGAAAACCAAGGCTCATCTGGCAAAAACAGGCTGATAAAATGGCAATCACAAGAGGTAAAATGAGAAAGGTTTCATTTTTACACAAGCTTGAAATCAGGAAACTCTGCTTGAAGTTGGTTTCATTTTTACACAAGCTTGAAACAAAGATAAACTATTCTTGAAACCGGTTTCATTTTTACACAAGCTTGAAACGGAAACAAACTATGCTTGAAAAAGTTAAGCATGCCCCCAGCATGGTGACTCAATTCGAGGTACATGCCCCCCAAGCTTCAATCCATATGAAAGGCAGATGGAGTGAAGGTTCAAGTTACGAGATCTAAGAAAGACTCGACTGGGATTTTACGAGATCTAATCAAAGACTAGAATTGAACAAGAACGTGTTTCATTATTTTAACGAGGTTGACACATTAAAAGAACTATCCTCAGGACACCTTGTTTCATGGTTTAAGGAGCTTGACATAGGAAAAGAACCATGCTTCGACAACCTCATCATAATGAATAAGAAGTCATGCAATCCAAGAGTTCCACTCCTGATGGAAGGAAAACATCTTGGAAGTCAGGACCCAATGCCCCCAGCACACCATGCACGACGGCATTATCACTGAGTACAGGCACGGGGTAGGTAGCCACATAGTTGACCTGTGATGGGGAAGATACAACGGGTGGATAAAAACCAGGAAGGGATGATGGCGAACTAGTTGCCACATTAGGACCAAAGAAAGAAAGCTGATCAATGGTCACGATCCATCCTTCATGTGGAAAAAAGACCACACGAAAGAGGGAGGAGACAAGCGCTCCCATGGCATAGGTGTAATCGTGCCCCAAAAGCAGATTAAAATCCAAGGGGCCTGGAACAACCATCACATCCATATGGACGGTTTTACCTCCCAAAGTAACAGGTAACCTTGGAAGGATCCCTAATGGTTGACTCGTTCCTCTGTTAAATGCCAACAGATTCTACGTAACAGGTGCAAGCGGCGGCGAGCCAAAATCTTGCCAAGTAGTTGAGGATAAAACACTAAGAGACACTCCTTCATCGATAATGGTGCTGGGTACGACCAGACCAAAAGCCTGTACGGTAATCTCGAAAGCCACATAAGACGGAAGGCGGTATCCTAGAAATAGATTCCAATCAAAGGAAGCAACCAAAATACTTGGAGGGGCTACCATCAAACCGAGATGGTCTTCCCCTGGTGTTACGGAAGAAGAAGAAGCATCCTCCACAACCTCCATCTCGAAGGTGGGAGGAGTATCCTCTGGGACCTCTATCGCGGGAGGTAGAGGAGCAACTTCTTGAGATGTAGGGACAGGAGAATCTTTCTCCAAGTCCGAAGAATATGAAGAAATAAGAAGAACCTGAGGGGTGTGAGGTCCACTCTCAACGGAAAAGACCTGGTGCACTGAAGACGGAGCCAGCTCAACCAATCCCACGACCAATGGTTGGTCAAGAACGAATTCCTGAATTTGAATTTCCGAGGGAGCGGGATCGACCAAGGATGACTCTTGACCAATCATAGGATCAGCTGGTGGAGGACTCAAAGAAAGATGTTTATAACTAGCCGGGAGGCGTGGTGTATAAATAGTTGAGTTGTCCAAAACTCGCTTGGCTTCATCCATATAAGGACAAAGGTGAATGGCATGATTCCCTTCACACAACTTGCAGGGATTGGTAATCTTACCCTGCTTCTTAGGAGCCTTACCAATAGCAGCCGAAGACGTGCCCCCAACCTGATTCCCAGAAGCCAAAGGCAACGGTGGATGACCACTGGACCATTCTTCAAGCACCTTGGGAATGCCAGGGTAGTCTTGAAGAAGATGGTCTCCCGTGCACAACATGCAAGGGAACTTGACTTTCCGGGGAGGGTTGGAAGGTTTATCAAGAGAAGGCTTCTTAGGCGCAATAGCCGTAGAGCTAGCCTCTCCTTTATAAGACTTCTTCTTCTTTGTCTTCTTCTTCTTCTTCTTAGCCACCCGGTTACTCGAATCCAGACCTTCACCAGGCGAAGTAGAAGAGGAGGACGCAGAAACAGGCGAAGAAGGGGAGAGGTCCACCTTGGAATCAACATGATGTTGTTTAGGCGAAGGAACTGATTGAACAGTAGCCGAGGCATTCGGGACCATAGAGGTTGAAAACAACCAAACAGGCAACCCAACAGTTAACCCAGGAAGGGACAACGTCGCCATATAAAGAGCACCAACATTTCCAAAAGGAGGAAAAGGACCAGGATTCCCATCGGAGGGGATTCCTTGGTTGGTGAACTCCAGGAAAGTTGCCATCAAAAATGATCTTGAGAACAACACCCTAAGGAAACTAACTTTAACCAGGAATATTTCGTGGGCAGTTAATTATTAAAACATTGAAAAAAAACTCTACCGTTTCATCTTTTAAGAGTCGAGAAACAAGAAAAAGGTGACTCTATCACTTTCAGATTGGAAACAAGCGTGAAAGGACAAGCGCTTGATGACCTTTTCAAATTTAAAGAGTCAGAAAAGATTGAAATGACTACTCAGGAATTCTAGGCAAAGGGTGTACCAACCATGAAATGCAATATACACCTTGGTTTCAAAATGAAAAAGAAATCAACCAAGGACTTAACATACGTGCAGGCAATCTCCCCGAATGTTGTGTCCGGTGTATCACAGGTATAGGGCGAAAGACTCGGCTTCCTATGGATAAAGGATAGAAACCTAGTGGGGTCTCCCTTTATATACGCGACGGTACAGGGAGCACAAGTCCGTACTAGTGTTGTCTAAAGCCAAGAGACGAACGACAACTACTAGGTTTAACGACGCTGGAACACGTCTCTAACCTAGACCTCTAAATGTTTTGTTAATGTTTCAATGCTTCCTTAGGTAAATTGAGTAAATTTTATGGTTGATCTTCAATTATGTTTCGGTTTCAAGGCCCTACCGTATGTCATATGACAATCTCTTGTATGCATCTATATGAGAAAAGAAATCTTTCAATTCGATGAATGCTATCTAGTTAAGGGAAGAGCTTCAAACAATGATGCAACAAACAACAAAACTGAAAATGAAACTTTTCCAAACTAGATGACTTTCACTATCCAAAAGTATTCTAAAACATTCAACAAAACAAATAATGCAATGTGATCTATGCAAAATCTTGTTTTTCGAAAACTATGCAATTGTAATCTATGCACAATTTCCTTTTTCTTTTCAAATGATAAGAATGCACTCAATGCATTTTTTGATGAAATGAGAATCTACTTAATGCATGCTTTTAATGAAAGAGAATGCATTCAAAGCAACTTTAGCTTTCAATCATTAAACAATGTGATCTAAGTGCAATGATGAATCTCAAAAACGCTTTTCAATGCAATATGATCTAATGCATTTTAACGAAAATAAAACTATGAGATGAAAACTAAAAGAATGCAAATCTCCTTAATGAATGATGAATGCAAAAGAGATGTAAACAAACACTAAGAATGCAATCGTTGTTTCAAACACTTTGTAACGAAATCCCTCAAAAGGCGACAAGACATATAAGGTCAAACACAAAGAGGACTTCCAAAGCAAGAGATCAAAACAAGGCATTCATTCCATTTTACATCAAACAATCATGGAAATAAGGCATTTCAAACAATGAGCAATGTAATCTATGCTCATACAGTGAAAATACTGGAAGGGAAAGACACACTGGTGAAGGATTTAGGGAAAAAATCTCAATTTTCATACACCCTGAAATTGGCTCGACTTGTACATTGACAACTAGCGCCAACTGGCGCAACTTGCACACTGACAACTAGCGCCAATGGCCAATTGGTGCGGGTTGCTAACTGACAACAAGCGCCAACGCTTGAAAATGAAAAAACAAAGAATTTCTCCCAACCAGGACCAGACTCACCACTTCAAGCAGAATCTCTAAGACTCAAATGAACCATGTGATCTAGGCTCAAAGCGAGACAGACACAGATCAAGCTCAGAAAGCTCAGAACTGAGAAAACCCTAGCACCTCACAGGATTGGCGCCACTGTGAGGCTGAAACTAGCGCCAGAATAGAATTGGCGCGGGTAATACACTAGCAACCTGCGTCAATGGGCGTGACTGTCAAGCTGAAAAGCGCGCCAGTCGAGTTTCTCAGTCAAAAATAAAAAAGAAGCAATCCAACAAGTAGACCAGTGAATGAACAAGCTATCAAAGACCCAAATTCACAAAAAGAACCAGCCCAAAAGTGCTGACCAAGCAAGCAAGGCCAAGAAATTGACCGAAAAGAGAAGACAGTACTCCAAGTTGTTCAGTCTGTAAACTAAACCGGAGATTGACTGAAGCAGCGTTGATCTACTCCGCTAATGCAGAGAAAAATCATTTCAAAGGCTATCTGGCTGCACTTCAGGCTCCGTCTATAGCTTACAAATCAAACAACAAGCTGAGTCCCTAGCGGAGTCGCCAAATTGTTGAAGAGGTTAATCCCCTCTGCGGACAGAGGCGATCCCTACTAGCCCAGATCGGGTCTAGCAACAATCAAACACGCTACATTGCAGGGTCCTAATTGCAAATAAACCGACTTGCGAGGAAGGCTTACCTGGAATCCAACGCTGTTGTTTGTAGAAGAGGTGGTGCTCCCATTCCTTTGCCCTGGCAGATCACAATCCTCATGATCTCCGTGATCGGACACCTGCACATGCAAGAAACAACACAAACGCAAGCATAAAATCCAGTATATACAACTATATGTCAGTCAAAGAGGACATAACTCATGAACATAATCAAGAACAAGAGTGGAACCATAATCGATAGTCACTTATCATTAATGAGTCAAAAGAAGAATACAACCATAGCTTCGACGCAGCACTCTCCTTTGGCGGGTCGTCAGCAAAACATGTCTCAATAAAGCCTGTCAAGGATGGGACAAGCTTCTCTCTTCGGATACTTGGAAATAGTCTCCTTGCTTGGATTTGGCCTTGAGGGAATCAAGAAGGCTCTTGCAAAGGAGATGGGCAAGCTTTTATAGATGGAGGAAGGGGAGTTGGGATCCCTATAATTATGGGATTGGCCCTATCATCAAGGAAGCTTCCATGAGAGGTGGCAAACCACTTCCCCTCTATGGAAATCCGTAGCCAAAACTCCCAACTCAAGATAGATATCAGTCCAGGAATTTGTTAGGACGAAAATTCCACCGTTTATTTTTAAAAAACACCTCTTAATATGGTTGTCGCGGGTGCGGCTCTATGACAGAGCACCAATTGGCATGCCCTCTTTGGAGGATTTCCCCCCTTGGCGCGAGGGCTTAACTGTGGAACCGTGCCAATGAAAAAAGAGCTATTTTTAGGGTTTTTTGCAGGGAGATGTCTTCAGGGAAATGAAAGCTCATCTTCAGAGGGATGCAATGAAAGTATTTTCAAGTCTTGTCTCTACTCACAGGTCACGGAATGAGCCCTCCAATGTGCGAGATGGGGAATGGTAGGGACGGTGACAAATTGTTGTGTAACAGCTCCAGAAGTTGCCAAAAGTTGCTATAGTTGTTTAGTTTGCCTGTTACAACTTAAAAGTGATTTTTAGCAATGGGAGTCATGTTTTTTAAGGTTCATACTAATATGAAGATCTTGTAATTCTATATTCAGGATAAGAGAAGATAGCCTCTGCTTTGGGCAGTATGACAACAATTGCCACATCTACCTCATTGGGTAACAATGGAAAGGGGAAGAAGTTGGGTGCAATGTTTGATAATTATGGCAGACAATTGTCTTCTCTTTCAAATTTTTCACCCATTTCCTTTAATCGCTCAAGCAGAAGAGGGACTCTGAGATTACGCGACAGAGAGAAGGTAGTTAATACAAGAGCTATGGAAAAGGAGTTGTACTTCAACAAGGATGGCTCAGTGACAAAAAAATTGCAGGTCAGAGAAAAAATTATGTTTAAAGGAAGGTCACCTGCACGTGAAACTTCACCGCGGTGGATCTTTCCTTGTCCACTTATATTCGATTTTAATGTGTTATTTTAATTTTTCATGGAGGGTTGTTTTGGCATATGGTCTGGCATTCAATTGCACACTTACTGAAAGCATTGTCAATTTGTCTTGTAGGCGGTGTGAACAAACTTGCCGATCTTGTTGGAGTCACCCTTGGGGCGAGGGGAAAAATGTTGTCTTGGAGAGCAAGCATGGTTCTCCGAAAATAGTTAATGATGGTGTTACAATAGCTAAGGAGGTAGTTTGTAGATGTGTGCTCTGGTTTTCTTTTTAACGTTGTACTAGTTCCCCCTCTTAAATGTCTTAGATTTGGTAGGCATAATTTGAAAACTCAAAGGTGAAAGGAAACATATTTGTTACCCAGTGGTCTACTTGGCCTATGGACTAGCCACATTAGAGTAATGCATAAATCTTTTCACAACAATAAAATGAAAGGGTTATGGCTGAGTCAAATTTTATTGTTATTGACATTGTAATGAAATGTATCTCAATGTTATGGTTTTGGCCTTTTTATTGGTTGAATTAGAGGACCCAGTTGAAAATATTGGGGCCAAGTTGGTAAGGCAAGTTGCGGCAAAGACAAATGATTTAGCTGGGGATGGAACCACAACATCTGTTGTTCTTGCACATGTTGGAATATTGAAAAATTCAAGAACAATGAATGGAGAATAAATCTCCCTTCCTCTAACACAGAGAAAATAAAAATTTCTTTGACAGGAGACAGAGTTTCAATACTTTGAAAACAAACTTCTATTCCCTTCAATAACTCAAAAAAAAAACTATTACACTACTTCCTCACTAAGAGGGATTACAAAATTATGACTGCTACAAAACGCAGTGCATAAAACCAACTCACTGTCTGTTCAAAACAAACATACTCTGTCTCTAAAACACTCTGCTGTGTTTTTCACTTTCGCATTGCTGTGCATACACACTTAAAAAGTTACACTCAGTCTTTCACTTTTTACACACTGCTGTGTAATAAAAAATTTACGTACTGTCTATAAAAAAAAACTACCAAGCTTTTTTGTCCTTTTTATTTTTATATGCCGTAACATATAAAACATATTATAATAAACCCTCTTTTTAAAAAAATAAAATTAAAACTAAATTCTATGGCCCACCTTTCATTTCGCATATGATATATATATAACATATGTTTAAAACATATGTATATATTACATCATACATAAAATTAAACTATCAAAACATTAAAGAACCCTTTCCGTCGGACTTCAAAAGTATGAATAGATTGAATTTCAAACCAAATTCGCATTCCAAAATGGGATGCTGACGTTTTCCTAATTTGTAACGTGAATTCTCAATCCAATGTGCCTTATAAAAAATTCGGGTCTAGTTTTTAGGTTTTCAGATTCCCTTCAATTTCATGCGATCCAATATTAATGCTCCACGTGTCCTCCTTTTGAATTTACAAAACTGGGGGGTAAATTTCTGTTTGTTTAATTTCTGGTTGGTGAATTTCATTAATGCTGGTTGTTGTGTTTAAATACAATCCTGTACAGAAATATGGCTGTGGCCGTCTACAAAAAAAACTTGCAGGAATTTTAAATGCTAAATTAAATTTCTGGATGGCATGCAAGCAACCTCCAAAAAAAAATGTTGCTGCTGCATCCGTCCTTCTGTTGCAGCAGTTGAAGTTAAAATTCAACAGCACAGGGTTTAATAAGTGAGGGTGTAAAGGTAACTTTTTGTCGATAGTATTGGATTAAGATCATCTATTCATTTTTGTAGGGTCTTATGGTGTTTGGTTTTTTAGTTTTGGGTTGGGCTTATTGAGTCTAAGATAGTTTTTGAGTGAAAAAATTGCTATCAGGTATTAAAAATTTTTGGTTCTTTTGTCAAAATTTATGAGCTTGTTAGGAAATATAAAACTGACAATGGTCGTATCTTAAATTTGTGGAAACTAATTTGAAATGAAACCTTTTTGTTTAGGTTGTTGCAACAAGTGCAAACCCCGTTCAAATTAGTAGGGGCATTGACAAGACAATAAAGGCCCTTGTTTCGGAACTCAAAATCTTGTCAAAGGAGGTAAACGCTTGCCTTTTGAATAGGCTGGTTTTCCTTTTTGCTGATGGTTTGGTGTATCTAATTGAATTAGTTGCCTAAGGTATTTTTGGTTGCAAACTCCTTTTCATTTTTCATACAGTATTGGCCTTGTGGAATACATTTGATTATGTGGTCTTGTTAGATCTACAACATTTGTAGTTGTTTAGTCTTATGACCAAGGTGCACTTTTATTATGGAAATAGTTGATGCAATATTGTCATTTAATCCTTACTGCAGGGTAGCATTTTGAGATTTTGACTATTTGTCTTTAACATGTAAAAATGTTAAATTCCAAACTTACATCATCATGGTTTGGCATCATGAGCTTGACTAATTGTCCACCATGCTCATAATTTCATTGTTGTCTTCATATCTATAAACAACGTTTCAAATAATAATAAAAAAGTTCTATAAGAAAAATCCAGACCTCCATGCTGCTGCTCCTTATGAGACAAAGTCAAAATTGCATTACACAATCTGACACATAAGAATCTCCTATATCCCGGTGGTATGTATCCAAATTCTTATAATAGTGTCTTCAAGACTTATGTTGACATTTCCAATGAGATATTTAAGCAATGAAAGATGGAGCCTTCTTCATTGTTGTATATGTAACAGTATTTTATTAATATAAAGATTGATGGTTTTGTCTTTCTGAAAATGAAATGTAAAAATAATTTATTGTGGTCAATTGAAAGTTATTTTTTAAAGCTTTTCATTATGGAAGGGCGACATAGATATATGCCCTTCTAATTGAAATTCGGACCTGCCCTTCAAATTTGATCACTGTGTGGGACCTTAACAAACAATAAAACTATTCCGTCGCGCATTATATAAAACATATAACAAAACCTTTGTCAAAACTTCAAACGAACCCTTTAGTCATGGGTATTTCATCACGAATTGATCATTTTACCATGTACCTTCTTCTAGAGGAATATTCTTCCACTTGATTAGGTACTTCATAATGGTTATATGTCAAAGAGATACAAAATTTTTATCTATAACTTTTTGTGGTTCAAGAATCAAATTTCATTCTTCATCTAATTTTGAAAGTTCTATTTACATTGGCATATTTTTTCCCAAAATTTTTTTTGGGCAAGATACATGAAAAACATTATGAATGCAAGAAGAAGGAAAATATAACTTCTATACCACTTGTGCAATCCTATGAATAATTATTTAGGGCCATAACATTTGTGAGCTAATTCTTTATTCTTCTTTTTCTTGAATGAAGATTTCTTATAATGCTATAATCTAAAAAATACCCAATTACCCTCCTCAAATTATCTTTCACTTCAATGTTGTTCCCCTTGTTTTTTTATGATGTTTCATGTCATTTGAAGGTTTTCCATAATAATTTTCAAAGTTTCTTTAGTATTTTCCATATGTGACTCTATTTCCTATACTTTGGACTTATCTTGCAAAAAGTATGAGATACTAGGAGTTGGATATCCATAAAGGGCCTTAAATGGGTAAATTTTAGTAGATGTGTGATAGGTAGTATGATAGTATCATATTACCATTCTTCCTTGAGGAACCCACTTCATCCATTAAGATTTATTTTCTAAAGAGTAACATTGTAGATAACCTTAAAAACATTTGTTAACTATTTTTGTTTGACCATTTGATTGTGTTTGATATGTAGAACTCATGGCAGAGAGTGTTTCTCCACTCATATTAAATAATTATTTCCAAAAGTTTCTTGTTACTATTACTTTAGGAAAACCATGAAGACTATGAATTTCTTTCACGAACACTTATGCCACTTGGCTTGTTGTTTATGTACTTTGAGCTCTACAAAAAAAATCTACAAAATTTGTCTATATAAATGACCACAAAAATGTAATACTTACCTTTATATTTCAGTAACCCTGTAATAAAGTCTATTGATATATCTTCTAGTCTTTGAATATGTATGTGGAATGGTTGAAGTAACCCTAGAGATTTTACTATCTCTCTTTTATTTATTATGCAAACCTGACCTTCTCTTACAAAATTTTGAATATGTTTCTTCATTCCTTCCAAAAATATATTTTTTGATCCTTGAGATGTTTTAAGGAACTCTGCGTCCTACCATCAGAGAGACATGGGACTCCCTTAATATTTGTTTATTCAAATATGCTTGCGTGCATAAAATATTCTACATTTGCACCAAATTATATCTCTCTTTCACTCCCAATGCTCCAAAGAGTTCATCCCATCCTTTATAAATTTTAGTTTTTGTTTAGTACTATTGTCATTTTTCCATTATGGCAAGCTTCTTCTAGCCACCTAGGAATAGAAAATGTAATTGGATATAAATTGGAGGCCTCTTCTATTTTAGAAAGAGCATCATGTACTAAATTTTCCTTACCCTTTTTGCAGATTATCTCAAAATTAAAACTTTGCATTTTTTCTCCTCATTTCTGTTAATCTTCTAATGAAAATCATAGCTTCAAAAAATACTTTATGCTATCATGGTATATCTTGACTTTAAAGTACCTCCCAATGATATACTATACTCATTTTTTTATTGCATGTAATATTGCTTCCATTTATTTTTCATACGTAGATTTCACCAAATATTTTCTTTGAATTCCTTGCTTTTAAAAGCCAATGATATCCCTTATTGTGTTAATGCTACGTAAATTCCTTGTCCTAGTGCCTCACACTCTACTATGAATGTTTTACCAAAAGTAGGTGCAACCGATGTTGGTGTAGAAGACATGGCATCCATTAAAAGAGAGAATGCCAAAGTAGCCTCATCATTCCATATAAGTGATATTTTCTTCAAGAGATATGTGAGTGGACTTGAAATGCATGCATAATTCTTAACAAATTCTCAATAATATCATGTAAGTCTAAAAAATCTTCTAAGAACCTTGATTTTCTTAGGAATAGGTCATTTTGTAATAGCTTGCATCTTTTGAAGCTTCAACTTCACTCCTTCCTTTAAAACAATATGAACCAAATACTCGAATTCTTATTTCCCAAAAGCACATTTGGATATTTTTACATAAAAATTATTGTTCTCAATAATTTATATAACTTTTCCACATGTTTAGTGTGGTATTCCCATGATTTATTATAAATATGTGTATTATCAAAGAAAACCAACACAAATTTTATAATATGGGATCAAACAAAATTGTTCTTAAGTCGAGCCCGCCGGACTTCAAACGGCGATAAACCATAATTCAAACCAAATTCGCGTTCCAAAATAGCCTACTGACGTCGGCCAATTTTGTGACACGAAAACCAATTGAATTCTGCCCTAATCTTTTTTGGGTCCGAAGTTGGGCTGGCATACAGAGGGAGAGTTGTGACGCGAATTTATTATCAAATTCGCCCTAATATTTTTCCGGTCTGGATTTCCACTGCGTGAGCGGCCCAAACAAAGATCCACTCCAATCAATTTCTGCCATGTGTCCTCAATCAAATGTTTCCATGTTCCCGGATGCGGGTGCATTCGATGGCGTTTAAGGCGATGGGAAATGGATGTGGCGATTTCATATCAATCACATTAAGTTTTAACGATGTTCAATTAAGTTCCATGGTTTTCACATCAAATCACATTAAGTTTTAACACTGTTCAAGATCAGACATCCACTCCTGTTAGCGATTCTGCATGCTCCAATATGATCTGGCCTTCGGCTCTCATTAATGATCAGAGATTAATTATGATGGGATTCCTTCGATTGCATTGCAGTCGGGTCGATAAAATGGTGTTTCGCTATGGTTTTTCAGACGAGCCGGTTGCTAGGTTACACTACCTGCTCACTGTGAAGAGAAGGAGAAGTGGCCAGCTAAACTGCTGCTTATACCTTGCTGCATATCTACATTTCTCTCGGTCTAGTCTGTGTCTTTCTTCCTCTATTTCTTGGAATTTTGCTTCTCCGTCTCCTCTTGTGCCCACTGCTGAGACTACACCCATGCCTCGCCTGTGTCAAAGGATGCGTTGCTGCAGGGGGAGTACTAGAGGTCAACCCTTGCGCACTCCCTCCAGCCCCTCAACCGAGTCGTCTTCCCGGTCGGCCAGTGATTATCACGCAGGTCGCTATCCAGATACTAGAAGTGGGCAGGGTCAGGTTCTAGGATCTGGCCACCATATGGGCTCCCTTGCTCCTCATTTCCCCACCGCTTCACCTTCTCCCACGATGCGCACTGCGCTTTTTTCCTTTAATTTCTCTTTGAACCACCCACGAATCACAGCTTCAATTACTGTGGTTTTCCGTGAGGAGGCCCAAATGGAAGAACAATGCACCCGTCCGGTGGGTCTGAGCTCAGAATAAGCCGGCCAACATTCGGGCCTTCAGGAGCGGAGCGGTGGCATGAATGTGGAGGTAGCACCTGGTGATCCTAGACCTTCCGAAGGATGGTGCCGAATCGTCGAGGAAGCACCGGAGGAGCAGTTTGGTTAATTTGTTTTTCTTGATTCGCGACCCACTTAATTGGGCTTCTTTTAGATTATATTACTGTGTTGGACCTCTGTAATATTTTTGAATTCTGTTAATTAAACGTTCAAGATTGGTTTCCCCGTGTGAGGGTAGTCTTATTAATTTTTTGATTTTTTGATGACAAATTTTCCATGAGTCTGGGCAATGTTTTTGACTTCAGTGTAATTTTATTCCCACTGTTAATAGATTAACTTTACTTAGAAAAAAAAATGTTGCCCAATTTCTATTTTAAACCTGTTTTTTGAAATACAGAGCCATGTTTATATGATTGTTTATAGTTGAAGCGCTGCGGGGTGGTTTATTATATTAATATTTCATGGTCGAATTATGTTCATAACAATTGGAAAAAAAAATGTTGCCCTGTTTCTATTTTAAACCTGTTTTTTGAAATACAAAGCCATGTTTATGTGGTCTACGTATTATACTCTTTCTCTGTATATCTACATGAACCTTTTTTCTATGAACAGGGTGGATGCTGTAGCAGGCTACTAATGGAAACAAGCGAGCCTGAACCTTACATCTCGGATGCAACAGATGGTTACCAATTTTGGAATCAAGCGAGCTTGATCTTACAAGCGAGCTTGGGTTTCTGCAGATGGTTTTTTTTTTCGGGAACAAGCGAGCCAGAACATACAATCAACCCTGGATTTATACATATTTTTGCTCTATCATGGATGCTTTTTGTGTGAGGTGTATATCAACAATACATGTCTCTACACATTTCCTGTATCCGCTTTATGATACTATTTTATGTGTTGACAAGTTATCACTTTGCCTTAAAAACTAGCGATGCTGGTTTATTGATATGGTCTGATGGTCTTTTTATATTTTGGACATATCACACTCCTCACATGATTAGCGTTTTTCTCTGTTCAAGGATTTTGGGTACTTTAATTTTTATTTGGAACAATGGATGTCGGTACTCTATCTGTTGCTTTACTATTCTACATACTGCTATTTCACTTTCTTATAGATGCCTCGGGCATATTTGGATGCTTTCTCAGATTTGTAGATAATCTCCATGTGGACCATTATTGGGTTTTATATCATGTCCCTGTATGTGACATGGGGTATTTTTCTATCATTGTCTGGGGTGGGACTTCCACTTTTCTGGATGGATATTTGGGTTCCAATCTTCAAATGTGAAAATGTAATGACTTCATGGACTGTTTTACTTCATATAATAAATTCAAAATAACGTCTTTTCTTTAAAGAGAGAATCCATACAGGTGAAGTAGATTATAGAGGAGAGGAATAACTTGTTTCAGAGTTTTTATTAATAACCCAAAACAGGTTATTAATAAAAACTCTGAAACAGGTTATTCCTCTCCTCTATAAACGTCTTTTCTCTTGTGAAAAAAAAATGATTAATGTTCATCACTTTGCCTTCAAAACTAGCGATGTTGGTCTATGTTGTTGGTTTATTGATATGGTCTGATGGTCTTTTTATATTTTGGACATATCACACTCCTCACATGATTAGCGTTTTTCTCTATTCAAGGATTTTGGGTACTTTAATTTGTATTTGGAACAATGGACGTCGGTACGTACTCTATCTGTTGCTTTACTATTCTACATACTGCTATTTCACTTTCTTATAGATGCCTCGGGCATATTTGGATGCTTTCTCAGATTGTCGATAATCTCCATGTGGACCGTTACTAGGTTTTATATCAATTCCCTGTATGTGACATGGGGTATTTTTATCCTTTGTCCCAGGCGGGACTCATGGACGGTTTTACTTCGTATAATATATTCAAAACAACGTTTTTTTCTCTTGTGAAAAAAAAATGATTAATGTTTATCACTCTGCCTTCAAAACTAGCGATGCTGGTCTATGTTGCTGGTTTATTGATATGGTCTGATGGTCTTTTTATATTTTGGACATATCACACTCCTCACATGATTAGCGTTTTTCTCTCTTCAAGGATTTTGGGTACTTTAATTTGTATTTGGAACAATGGACGTCGGTACGTACTCTATCTGTTGCTTTACTATTCTACATACTGCTATTTCACTTTCTTATAGATGCCTAGGGCATATTTGGATGCTTTCTCAGATTGTCGATAATCTCCATGTGGACCGTTACTGGGTTTTATATCATGTCCCTGTATGTGACATGGGGTATTTTTCTATCATTGTCTGGGTGGGACTTCCACTTTTCTGGATGGATATTTGGGTTCCAATCTTCAGATGTGAAAATGTAATGACTTCATGGACTGTTTTACTTCATATAATATATTCAAAACAACGTTTTTTCTCTTGTGAAAAAAAATGATTGTTTATAGTCGAAGCGTTGTGGGGTGGTTTATTATATTAATATTTCATGGTCATTGGAATGCCTACAATTCATAACAAATATTGGAGATTTACTGTCCTGTTTTAAAGTTTCATTTTTTTTTAAATTGAACCCGCCGTCGGTATACCGACGCCTTGTAAGCGTCAGAATTGCGACAGCTTAAAAACGTCGGAAGAGCGATAGTATAAAAACGTCGGACGAGCGAAGTTCAAAACGTCGGACCACATTTTTTCGAAATTGCAACAGTTTACAAACGTCGGAAGAGCGACGTTCAAAACGTCGGACCACATTTCGTCAGAATTAAGACATTTTACAAACGTCGGAAGAGCGATGTCCAAAACGTCAGACCACATTGCGTCGGAATTGCAACAATTTACAAACGTCGGAAGAGCGACGTTCAAAACGTCGGACCACATTTCGTCAGAATTGGAACAGTTTAAAAATGTTGGAAGAGCGACGTTCAAAACTTCGGACCACATTTCGTCGGAAGTGCGACAGTTTACAAACGTCGGAAGCGCGACGGTTTGGGAAACGTCGGAAGAGCGACACTTGTTTGGAAGCGACGGAAAAAGTGTCAGTAGTTCGACACTTTTTAAGTGCATCGGAATTGCAACGGGATGGAAAACCACATTTTTCCCATCCTCGAACTTTCGCTCTTGCGACGAGTATGTGTTGGAATAACGATGAATTGGCCGTTGGAAATTCCGCCAAATTTTCTAGTGATATAAACTAAAACAGAGCATCAATAAGTTGAATTCTATGATAATTTAAGACAAAAAGGGGTGAATATTTGAAATCAGGAGGCACATAGCATCACATGGTGATGAATTCCAATCCTTATTTACTCTTTCATATACATAATACATACATCAATGATAAACAAAGAAAGAAATACAAAACATTGAGAGACTGGTTGTAATTTCCAAACACATGAATCTCCGAGAAAATAAAACAAGTATTTATGTCTTAAAACCCCTTTTATTAATATCCCACAAAGAGTATAATATGCGCTAGGATTTCTTAGGGTCCAACGCTTTTTGCTTCTTTCAACATAAGTTTTATAGAAAAATTACAACATACTTAGATACATAATTTCTCGGAAGTTTTAATTACAAAATATCTCAAACTATCAAAATATTATCACGATAAAAAAATAATGAATCTCAAAACTATTCATCCATATTTAGATTACGAAATAAAATAATCAAGGAGATAAGATCTGACGCCAGGTCAAATTGATGTGGTGGCTCTCCAATTGATTGGGTGTTTTTTCTAAAAATGGAAAAAATTAATTTTGGCAAATTCCTAAAAAAGGGGTCTAAATATGCCTTCATATCTCCCAACTCGTGATAGATGTGTAAAAACTGAAAGAGGTTTTTTTAAATGAGCCTGTTCTAGAAAAAATTCCTCTTCAATATTTGGAAAATTCATTTTCAAATTATCGGAAATGACGCCCAAAGTTGATGACTAAAACAATAAATTATTTAATATTTATATTTAGAAAAAAGGGTTGCAAATATTCCTTTGAATCTTCCAAACCATGATACTTGTGTAAAAACAAAGAGATATTATTTTAACTGGTTTCATTTCTAACAAAAACCTCTTTTGGTTTTCAAAATTTAATTTCCAGTTGTTCGGAAATTTCACTTGAAGACAATGGCTAAAACATGAAAACAGAGTGTTGCCATTTTATTTTTCAATGCCACATTTCATTTGAGGATAGGCTATGCTGACAAATATTTTGGTAGCGCCATTTTTTCAAATGATGATAGGATAGGTGGCAATCTGAATTTCTAGCACTGTTGTTTTAAATTTTTTGAACTAGTGCTAACAAATTAATTGTCAGCGCACTGAAAATTTTATGAAAAAATTAAAACAATTGTTTCAAGTCATTGCCTTTGAACCCTTTATCCTGAAACTAAAATGTGATTTGGCCAGCGCTTTCTTGTCCCGGTACCCATTATTTCTGACGTGTGATTTTTCAGTGTTTTAGTTTGATATTTTTTGAATTTTCATTGTCAATCCAACCATCAACACCTTTATTTTACATTTTCGAATTGGTGATGACAATCCAACTATTAACACCTCGATATTTTGAACAAAAAATTGAAATTGTTGAATCTCATACTCTGAAGCTAAATTGAGATAATAACTTCTAGATCTCTTTGTCCATAAAATTTTCGTCACCATAAACACTTTAAAAATATTCAACGAGGTTTTCAAAATTCTCAAACCACTTTTCAACCAATGAAAAATATGGGTAGGATTATTTATTTTTCTTGTAAAATACTAAATGAAAACCCTTTAAAGAATATAAACAAGCGAGTGGAAAATTTTCATACAATGACTTTGCATTTCCCTCCAATGAAACCATGAATATTTTCGTTAGAGAATCCTCATGCAATTTAACCCCAAGCCTATGTACATGCATATGAAACTTAACTAGATGAAGAGGAACACCACCATCTTACATATCTTTAAATCTTGGAAAGTATGATTGCCAATATATTCGAGGAATATGATTGGAACCCAAGTATATGAGCATGATTCCTCGGAGTATACCTTGATCTAGTGGAGTCACAAGTGAATTCATCTTGATCTAATGGAGTCACTAGTGATAATTTGATTTATATATCCTCCTAAGAGTGGATTTTCCAGGTGAATGATGTGCAATGTTTCTATGTCTATCCTCTATTCACCATCAGAGGGAAGATATGTTCGTTGTCATTCTTCTGGGATATTGACTTAAAGCTTCATATCCATGGCAATGACACTAAGATGTAATCACTCCATGATTCTCCTGACAATGAAAGGAAAACCCAAAGGTAAAATCAAACCAATATTGGAGATCAGAAATTGGCCCTTCCAACCTCAGAGAGAGCTCTCTCTATAACTCAGTTATCCAATATCATTTCAACAATTGGTTGTGTGCTCAGATCAGTGGCCAGATCTTCTGTAAATGTTGGTAGGGCTTAATATAATTCCATTTGGCATGGAGTCATAATAAAGAGTTCAATCAATGTTTTCAATATTGGTTAATATGAACAAGTACTTTCAATGTCTAGATAGCCAATAGTTTTCAGACATCAAAGTTTTTATAGCATGAAGATGAGAAGAAAAACACATAAATCAAATAGAGCATGTAGGACTTGAATTCTGTTATAATATCAACAAACTATAGAAGTTTTAATGTAAGATAAAGAGCATAAAAAATGAATTATCTATCTGTAAAATTGCATTCAAAACAAATAAATATAAATCACGATGAATCAAAGAAAGAAAAAATCGCATAGAGACGAGCTATAAATAGCCAACATAAGAATAATTGAGGTAAAATTATTGTACTTCTGCTTTAAAAATTTATTAAAATCCAAATAATTTTTACATGCACCAGTGTTTTCCCAAAATCCCAACCCTTTTCTCTACTTTTCCATCTAATTTATACAAAAATTACTTCAGTTTTGAGATCCGCAATTTCTAGAAAGTTTAATTAAATTTTTTTACAAAATATAAAAAAGAAATCAAAATCCAAAAGAAATGGATCTGAAAGCCTCCTCATCCATATTTAGTTTTTTGTTTGAAATAATTAAGGTGATGTTAATATCTGATCCCCAAGTTGGATTGATGAGGTGACTCATCAATAGCTGTCTATCAATTTTTTCTCACAATTTTTTGAAAAATAGGGTCTAAATTAGAAAAGAAGAAAACCTTGTAGGATTTGGTCCAATTAGAGTGGATCCATTGATAAAGATATGTTTTTTGAGGGCACAACCTATTGAAGAAACATATCAGGTCATTATTTTTTATTAGCTCATGAAGATCCACCTGATCTGGATGGGAAATGTTAATAGAGGGAATATCCCCATATTTTTCCACTATAGAAAGAATAGGAACAACCTAGGAAAGGGCCACTTTTCCTGAAGGTTGAGGGTGAGTTTAAGGAGAAAAAACACCTTGGGGAACCTGAGTACGAACTGTGTCTTTGTATGAGAAATCCTAAGAAGAGGAGGGTTTCCCCAAGGCATACCCTCGTAGGCGAAGAGTCAAGAGCATAGTGGCATCCTTGCAAATATTATAATCAGGAACAAGAAGAGGATATTATAATTGTTTATCTTAAAAAAGGAGGCATTGAAACCCTTAGGGAAACCCTGATTTGAGCTCCAACGAGAGTTTGAGGTCCCTTATTAGATCCGTATATTGCACTAAAAAAAGAAAAGAGTGTCTAAACAAAATTTTGAATGAGATTTGGAAGGGTTTGAGGTATATAGGTTGTTTCCCTGTAAGAACATCCTCCATATATTTTAGATTATTCTCTATTATAGGAAGCCTAGGGGCTTCCCCCGAGAACCCCTTGAACTACCAAGAGTCATCGTCTCCAATCCAAGCTGGCAGGGGAAAGGGAAAAAAAGGAAGAAAGGTGGAAGGAGAACTGTTACGCCTGTGAGAAGAACCACCTTTAGGGGGTGCATCTTTTAGAAGAGGGCCACCATCTCTGCTAGGGAAACAAGACCAAAAAATAAAGGTGGCAAGGGTTTCGGGCCTGAAGGTAAACACCATTAATTTTGTTGGTCGTCGGTTTGATATCTTCAAAAGATTCTATTTATAATTCTCATCTTATATATTAGAGTCTAAAACCAATGATCTTATGTTGCTTCTAGCTTTGAAACCCTTACTTTTGAAAAGAAATGCATGAGCTTTAAAACTATTTTACTTTTTGAAAAGAAATGCATGATAGGAAGGTTGAACGAGATTCCATTAATTTTGAGATAAATTAAGGTCCTTGATTTCTTACAATTTTTTTAGTACCCCAAACCTAGTAAAAACATTTTCATATAAAATTTCAACTACTCTTCCTTCTTTTATTTTACTTTTTATCAAGTAATTCAATAACAACAAAAATATGTCCTTTAGTTTGTACCTTGTTGGCGCCGGAATCAACACTTGGACTGCTTCAAGTGCCTAACCAGACACATCCTAAACTCTAAGGAAATTTAATGATTTGGCTTATGAGATTGGTAAGTGGTTTAAAATCCTATTTACTGAAAAGAGATTTTAGTCAAGTCCATTGTTCTACTAATGAGCGTATTGGGTCTCATGTGGTAGCAAAAGAGTGAGTTTGTAGCCTATGGGGGGAGAGAAGGTGAAATAGAAGAAGAAACAGTGGGTCTGCAAGGTAGAAATCCACTTCTTTTGGCAGAAAATAACACAAGTAGCAATTTGTAATATTTCAACAAGAGAAAGCTATTTCTAGACATATAATATTCTCAATGAAATATCAAGTAACATAACTATTATAAGTGATGCTCTTTACACTGTCATCATGTATATTTCATCAAGAAATCTCACTGTGTGAGACTAATAAAATTTGATAAAACACATGAACATGTCAAGAGACTGATAAAAACACATAATAGTGTCACGGGTTACAAGCTGCCACTGAAGATAATAAGATATGGAAACACAAGAGAAGATTAAAAATACACACACCAGATTGATAATAAGTCCTTAGAATTTTCTTCGATTTTATTCACTGAAAAGAGTACTGATCATATGAGCCAAGATTCTAAAATCACCAACCAAACCCCTGTTTTACATAGCAGTTTATCACATATATACAAAAATAATAAACTGTCATCTCAAAAAAAGGAGTAAACCCGTTCCCAAAAGTTATTACGATCTCATGCAAGAGATGAGGCTTATCCTAAAAATTTAATACAAAGTGATATGACATAATGAAAATAAACAACATCAGGCTAACAATTCGAAGTGGTTTGTATGATGTGGCAGTCTATGGGAAGACTCATGTTCTGTTATGGTGCAACCAACTCCACGAAAAGTGTAAACAAGAGTGAAAGTGGCATGTGGTTGTTCCTTGAATGATGCCTGGTGCCTTGTAGAAACGTGCTAGTGCTGAGAGTAGTGGTGGAAAACTGTTTCAGATAAAATCTGTTGATGTTTCATTGTTCCTTTCCTTCTTTGGTGGAAAACCCTTCGTAATGGCAGAAAACCCGAAACTTTTTGGATAGAATGGCAGAGGTTCATTTTATGAGAAATTACAAAGAAACCCTTTGAAAAAGGTTTAATTTATTAGGGAGACGTGGAGCGGAATGAATGATAAGCAGGAGTATAAACCTTTTAGACATATATCACAATCACAAATTGGGGTCAGAGCGTTTAAAATTAAGACACAAACGAGAGCGTTTAAACTTAGATTTATAAATTTCAAACATAGGCTCATAATTGTTTTTCTTATCAGCAATTCTTAGCAAAGCTGATAATTCCTTGGCAATTTGTATGAGTTGAGAATCATCTTCTTCCCCAGATTCAGATTCATAACTGTCATAGATTGGATCATCACTGTGAACTTTAAAACAAGGTGACATAAAACCTGCTCTTCATCATTAGGATAATTATCAAACAAAGTCTGATTTATGAATTTTTCACTATGTTCACCTAATATCTCATCATGTTTCTCAATAATCTGTTGTTTACCCTCTTCTTGAATGATAGGAGATTGAAAAAAATGATGAGAACAAAAGGGTTGTAGAATACCTTCCTGTGTAACCATGTTTTCTTTACATTTATGTTGTTCACCATCACTTTCAACTTTCTTATCAAACTAATAGAAACATTATGGAGCGAAACATTCGACCGGATAACTATCTTTATAAAAGTAATTAAAAGCATCATGAAACTCTTTCAAACAAGTGATGCTATTTTTAGGAATATTTTTCCACCAATCAAGGGATGCACCCTCCAAAGAATATCTAAACAACTTAATCTTTACGTCTTCATGAAAAAAATGCAGCCTATGAATCCAGTCATGAAAATCCCATAAAAACTCAGTTGGTAATTCCCAATCATGTCCACTAAACCTTGGAAGAGAAAATTCCCATTCACTTCTATCTGGAAAAGGATTAGGAAAACCATCTATCTTTGAAAACTTGCAGAAGGAATATATTTTAGCCAATATCACTTCCATCAGAGTGCTGGATTTTAAAATAGTGGAGTCGCCTCTAGAGTTTTTTTCATGGAGTCACCAGGTGAAAGATCACAATCTTCTTTAGTGTCTAGTCTTTGTTCACCATAAAAAACTAGATCTGATCTTTGTATTCCTTTTGCATCTTTAATGATCTTCTCTAGGTCAGCAATTGGAGTCACAATAAGTGATCTATGATTCCTCCTTGTAGAAGGAGGTCTTGAAACCCCTCTTCCTCTTTGAGGAGTCGCCAGGTGAAATAATTTGCAGTCTTATTCAAGTCATTGATTCTTGTTCACCATCAAGAATTGATAGTAAACAATTCAAAACAAGAGACTCGAGAGAATACTTTGTTTCAAGACCTTCGTCTCCCGACAGACGCACCAAATTATGTTGGCGCTAGAATCAACACTTGGATTGCTTCAAGTGCCTGACCAGACACACCCTAAACTCTAAGGAAATTTAATGATTTGGCTTATGATATTGGTAGGTGGTTTAAATTCCTATTCACTGAAAAGAGATTTTAGTCAAGTCCATTGTTCTACTAATGAGGGTATTGGGTCTCATGTGGTAGCAAAAGAGTGAGTTTGTAGCCTATGAGGGGGAGAGAAGGTGAAATGGAAGAAGAAACAGTAAGCCTACAAGGCAGAAATCCACTGCTTTGGCAGAAAATAACACTAGTAGCAATTTGTCAATATTTCAACAAGAGAAATATATTTGTAGACTTACAATATTATCACTGAAATATCAAGTAAGATAACTATTATAAGTGATGATCTTTACACTGTCATCATGTATATTTCATCAATAAATCTCACTGTTTGAGACTAATAAAATTTGATAAAACACATGAACATGTCAAGAGACTGATAAAAACACATAAAAATGTGAGGGATTCCAAGCTCCCACTGAAGATAATAAGATATTGTTGGAAATATTGAGAGGGGGGGTGAATCAGTATTTCTTACAATTAGAGCATTAGTTAATCTTCAATTATTATCAGTGTTTGTACAATGATAGTAGCAAACAAGAGGAACACAAATGCACACAATTTTTAAGGTGGAAACCCACTCCGAGACAAAAACCACCTAATGCTTTTCTAATAATTCTTTTCAACTCCAAGTTGAAAATGAAAAGCTCCAACTTCCTAGAATCTAGAAAAGCATTCTTCTCCGGCTCACAGGATGGACGCTCCTTGAGATTGTGATAGTTAAGCGAACGGATCTTTGACACACGATAGGCTACAACTCACCTAGTACCACCGTACCACCCTATAGAAGAATAAAAGAAGAATGGACTCTCGTACCAGGGAAAATGGTCCACTTTACAATGATATAGAATGATGTAGAAGAAGAAGATATACTAGACCATAACCCCAACTTTGAAACAACCACCTAATGATGATCTTAGACCTCCCAACACTGCCTCTTTAACCCTTGGCAGATAGATACTAGTACAATTTATACAATAATGTATTTACAATGACTAAGTACAATGATACCTAAAGAGCCGATTGCGATGAAAGGTAAGGGGTCCACAATGTTTATTAAGTGCTGTAGGCTATATGATATTACCAAAGTTTGTTGTGGGGTTGGAGTTGTGGTAAATGACATAAATGGAAGTTTTATTATTTTGGCAAAAAATGAGGAAAGGATCGAAGATAAATGGCGAGGATGTAGCGAGAAGTGGCGAGAAAAATTGAAACATAAGGAGCTAGAGGCCAAATAAAATAACAGAGAGGGAAGATTTGAAAGGAATCAAAACCAGTGCTAACATACCCAATGTAAAAAAAATTTCAATTTTGGATCCTAAAAAAATAAAATATAACTAAAGAAAATAATCATGGTCAAAGTAACTGATCGAAATGTGCAAGGTGGATTTATCTTGGACTGACTTCACTCAAATTAAAGAGACTCAAAAGAAATACTCTAATCCTTGATTTACAAAACCATTTGCAAACTATATGGTGTATACGGAATTTCAATTATATTAAAGGAATCCTATAATGTTGCTATGTTTATATTATTGTATATATTTACACCGAAGGTGTTTTATTTGCTAGATTCGGCTGGGCAAACACTGTTCAACCCAGCCAATCCCAACTCTTCATTTTCACCCTTCCATCAAATAAAAAACTGACATGTGGAATCATGGCTATCGTTGTTCCTATCGGCTTCTTGTCAGGTAATTTTGATTCCATGCATGCACTCAGTCTCGGTCCTAACCTTCCGCAGGATAAATCGTCACCTTCATAAACCCTAACCTTGTTAGGTAAACACTGTGGCACTCAGTCTCGGTCCTGACCTTCCGCGACATAAATCATGACCTTCATAAACCCTAACCTTGTTTGGTAAACAATTGGGAGAATGTGAGGTGTTTGACAGAATAATCCATTTTACTTATGGTTTGGATCAAAATCACAAGGTTTTAGAGATTTTTTTTTCTAGAACCAATGACAAGGTCCAGCTCTGCAATGGCTACATTGAGAGGTCATGGCGGGTGCGTGTTTTCTCTAGCAATAACGAGCATATTCTTCTACAGTGGATCCTTCGGGCAATGACATACTGGTATGGAGCCATTACAATATCAATGAGCACTATAAGTTCGGTCATGGGGATGGAGTTGTCAAGTGTATTTTGGTTTCTGGCAACATGATATACTGCGCGCATCAAGATCATCAAATCAGAGTTTGGAAACGCGCTAAGAATATAGAGCCCTATGAACATAAGTTGGTGGTCACCATGCCAGCCCTGAAGGATTATGTGATGAATGCCATACCACCTAAGAAGTATTTTCAGGAGGGCAGGCACAAGAAGGTACTCTAGAGTCTGGATTGAACATCTAGATACGATATCGGCTCTGTCGATTAATAGAAATCAGTTTTTGTACTCGGCTTCTTGGGACAGGACAGTTAAGATCTAAAGGCCTTCAGATTTGAGATGCAATGAATCTTTCAAATCACACAACGATGCCATCAATGAGCTTGTGGTTTCCCCAGATGGTTTTATTTACACAGGATCTGTAGAATCAAAATCTGGGCAAAGGCCTCAGGGGAGAGAAAACATTCTCTGGCTGCGATGATTGAGCGACAAAATTCTGCTGTTAATGCACTGACTCTCAGCCCCAATGGTTCCAGCCTCTACTCTGGAGCATGTGATCGGTCCATCACTGTTTGGGAAAGGGAGGAAAGCGAGCGACACATGGTTTTTTACAATGCCTTGAAAGGTCACAATCGCACAATTTTATGCTTGACAGCAGTTGTTGAACTTGTATGCAGTGGATCAGTGGATAATACAATTAGAGGATCGAAAATAGGAGTAGGAAACATGCATTACTGTTTGGCAGTTTTGGAAGGTCACAGAGGGCCTACTAAATCCATTGTATTTTCTGTGGATGCTGTGGTGGGATGTCGCGTCTGTAGTGAGAGCCTGTATCACGACATTAGGGTTTGGTGGGTTTCTTCACGTGCACGTTGTTATGATGATCACGAAGTTGTCTGCCAGCACACTACCTTGAGAACCCCTCAGATTTTCTAGTGGAAAACTTAAACACAATTATTCTGCTCTCTATATCATATGTGTGAGCAACACTAAAAGCTTCCCTAGAATGCTATACCGTAAGTCACTTTTGCTGGATAAATAAGATGGTAGATTAGTATTGTTTGAAGGCTTCTAATTTCAATTAAAATTGAAGTCTGGAGGTATTTTTCCTCATCTAGAGCACAATTGAGTTATTCTTTTTGTCTCCAAATGTATTCTGAAAATAGAAGCTAAATAGAACTAAAAGCTAAAATACACAAAGTGCGAAAGAAACCAAAAGCCTTGTTCTGGATTTGATGAGATGAAAAACAACTCTTTGTGCCATATTTTTTCATTAACAACTATTAAGGCAAAGTGGAAAGAGACTCATGACGTATTTTATTTGGTTTGATATTATTACGGAGATTTAAACCTGCCTATGGTCAATCTGAAGTAATTTTTAAAAGTAAAAATAACATATTAAGATGTGGATAGAGTTCATAATCTACATTAAAATTTAATGGCTAGATCTGGCTATAAGTTAACTATTTTTTTTAATGTAAAAATAACATATCAAAATGTGGTCATAGTTCATAGAGTAAATTTTAATGGCTTTCCCCTCATATTCGTCTTTTATAACAAATTGGGTGAAATGTGCAAAGAAAGGCTCAACGCTACACCAGCTAAGCTCACAATGTGCAAAGAAAGGCTCAATGCTACACCAGTTGAGCTCAAAGTTCAACACTCTTAATCATATTATCAAAACTGATCTAAAGAATGTTAATGCCTAAAATTTTTAAAGCTTTTCCCTTTTCCTCTTCGGTCACCTAAAAATTACTACAGTAGCACAATATGGGTCAACGTGTCTTTCTCATTTCAAGAGTTGGAATTAAAAGAGAATTAAAATTAGAATATTTTGAAATGTGGATGAGCACAAAATTCATATGAATTTGAGGGTTTAGTATTTATATCTATTATTTAAATATATAAAAAATTAAATTATATTATTTGAGGGTTTAATATTTATATTTATTACTTAAATTTTAAAAAAGCTAAATTTAAATATTATTATTTAAATATTTAAAGAATTAAATTAAAATATTTATGCGAAGGTAGATAATTTGTTTTATAAATTTATTTTGGTAAAATATCAAATTAATTATTAGATATTATTAGAGATTTAATAATATTTCTGGTTTTAATTTTTTTTTAAATTATTTATATTGAAATGAATTATTATAGATTAATGCTAATTTTATGTTAGAAAATATTTTAACTATTATGGGAAAAATAATGGTTAATATGTTGACAAAAACAAAACTAAAATTAGATGTGTGTCATGCCCCAAGTTTGAAACATAATCACTTTCGTGCTAATCAAGTTATTCAAAAAGGGTATAATTCAATTATTTAGGGAAATTATTGTTTGTATATGATAAACCTCTCTGTAAGATAGGAAGAAGACAAAAAAAAAAAGAATTTATGAGACTATTAGCTCATGGACTCGAAGCAAACAAACCCCATGCTGTTGTTGTTATTGGGTTCCAAATTGTGCTTCCTTTTTAGTTCTTTTGACTTTTTTTTTTTTTTTAATTGCTAGAAACTTCTTCACAATTTTTTTCTTGATGAGACATCCAATTGATCTTGATTGTGAGAATGAGTTTGGTCGGTGGTCATTCGTGTTTCTTCTCTAATGTACTTTTTAAAACATATATACTTGCTCTTGTTTAACTACCCAGTCCTCAATATCCAAAACATTCGCTGACACATTTCCAGGAACATTTAAGTGCCTACTAATATTCTCCCGAGAAAAAAAGAATAAATATTATGAAAAGTGAGTTGTGGATCCACACCCTAAATTGATAAAGAACAAAAAAAACTGGAGCAAATATTTGATATTATTTAAAAGAAAATATATATTATATAAAGATTATTTTTCTCTTGGAAAGAAATCAAATAATGACCTTGCTTTACCAACCAACCAAACATTATTAACAAGTGGTTATATGAAGGGTTTTTTTTCGAATCTTGAAATGTTTGCCATATTTTAAATATTTAATTCCTTGGAAACTTTTTCAAATAACACAATGTAGAGTAATGTCATTATGCAAATAAAATATGGAACACTACACAATTATAAATTGACATTGTAATAGCAAGTCAACACTAGATCAACACATTCCAGGACAAATACAATAACAATATGGAACACTACACAATTAAAACTTGGCATTGCAATACCAAGGTAGTCTACAAATTCTTGCAAAACGTTGTGAAAATAAATAACAATATGGAACACCACACAATTAAAACTTGACATTGCAATACCAAGGGAATCTGCGAAAAGTTGTGAAAATAAATCACCTACAATTTTACCACTATTTGTTTTCCACCATAAAAATCCATACAATGCTCTTTATTTTCTCTCTGCATAACTTTGATATCCTATTACACCGGAAATAAAGCATTATTAAATTCATTGAACCTTCTAAATAGGGAATTTAACACATGTCATAGGAATAGGCTAATCTTACATGCATCTTCCCATGAACATAATGAAATAATGGGATCTTTGGATTTTAGCTCCTATTGGTATTTATGGAAAAAATAAATGATGCCCTAATGTTAAGGTCAAAACTATTTGAGATAGAATAAAGGAAAGGAAGCATGGATAACATTTATGAAATGAAATCATTAAATAACCTTTCTCATTTGCAATAAAATTTCATTCTATGTATCTATTGGGCAAGGAATCACCAATGTAGGAAGTCAATTGGAATAGACTGATTACTACTCTTTCATATAAAATAAAAGTCTTTATATTTTCTCTGCTGCACATCTCTTTCATATAAAATAAAAGTCTGTGTATTTACTCCGCCACACATCTGGGTTAGGTAGACTGCACTATGTATCAACCAACTTTGCAATTGGGCCATTGGGAACCTCTTCATTTGTTTCATACTTGAACTCATCCACAACTATCTTGTGCATCTCTTTCTCAACATCGTTAACCTTGACCTCGTCCCTTTTTTTAGGGCATTTTCCTATTGCATGTGCCTCTTGAGTCCCACTGGCCATTTTAAAAATGGTCTACTATGAAATATTGCAAGAGAGAAATGCCTTTGAAACCCAACAACAAGCAGATCCCATTGAGTGCATCTTGAATAACATGTCTGAAGGATAAATAAAAGCCCAACTTCTTTGCTTTAATTTCTTGACACTTGTGACAACCCACTACCTCATATTTCATAATGTAGACACTTGATTTTAGAAACTATTGACCAAATAATAGAATGATGACACTTGTATTTGGTAGCAGAGTCACCCACTCTGGGTCTAAAACATTGAAACGAAACTTGATTACTCCTTGAGGGATGCCTTTAAACTTTTTCTCTATGTTTTTTACTAGATATGGTGAATAGAGTACCATCTATGTAAAGTTATGTGATGCAAAATATTAGTGCACATTTACATGAGCTTCATCTTTATATATGGTTTTAGGATGTTCTACATGCACAGACTGAATACATTTTCAGCTGGACATCAAAGCTAAGAAAACCATATGAATATAAAGACAACAACCTTATTGATTTGTAATGGGTTATTTTTATGTTCAAACATACATGACAAAGCATGCACAATAGAGATTGCATTTTATTACCATTTGCCTCTTCTTACTCTATGCAGGAATCATTCTAATGGAGTCCCTAAAAATCAAAAGAAAGCCATAAAAAAGTGTGAGAGACTTAACAATCACTAGCACAACCATAGATGTGATTAACTTTGTTAAGAGATTCACCACACTAGGGTACCAAAACCATTTCTAATCCAAACTAGCAACATGAAATTTCCAAATGGCACAAGAAACCACACCAGAAACTGCACTGTTTCCCCAAAAACTGCAAGCTAGAAAATAAGTAGAAATAGACCTCACAATTGGAAGCCAAACAATAAGTAGAAATAGACCCCATAGAATGCAAGACTTTGAACCATGGGTTCAAGGAAAAATTGTAAACTTTCACTATTATGTTTATGAAGAAATTTGTCAATGTCAACTTTTGGACTTTTCTTAGCCTGTAAATCTTTACTTAAAGATTTTCAAATTCATGCCATACCTAGGATAAATTGAATGCCACTAATTACATGGAAAACTGAAGATAATTCTAATTTGACTAAGATGATGTGATAGCGTAGCAACACTCTCTACATGGACCATTTCAGGGGAATCGCCAAATTGATCCATGTCACGGTAAACCGACCTATTCATTTACTCACAATCACATGGTTGTTCAAGTCTATTTCCAATAGATACATGATTAGCATGGCTTTCAACCTTCTAATCTGGTGTTCATATTGCATTACTAGGATTATGCCCTACATGGTTAGAGTTAAAATGTAAAATAACATATTTTTAGGGTACCACACTCCCAATCCTTAAATTGGGGACAATTGTTGTAACTGCATGCACATTTCACATATTTTGGTGATAATTCATTCAATATGTTTTATGCATAACTACAAGACAAACTTGCTACTTCAAGCACAACAATGAAAGACAAATCTTCCCAAATCTTGGTGAGATGATTTTCTAAAATCTTCCATACCTTCGGTGTATCTTTGCACCTTTAGGGGGAATTGCTAGTTTTATTCTTGTGATTATGTATTTAGGGTGGGAAAAATCGCCAAGGCTTTATCTTTAAAAAAAAGCTTTATCGAAATATTTTTTAAGATTTTTTCTATATTAATTAGAAGAGAAGCTTCGTAAAAATATTTTGGCTTTGTCATTTATTTCATTTAATTTTTTTCAATCAAGTGATGAGGCAATATATTCTTTCGCGAAAAAAAAATGGATCGATCCAATTTCAATTTATGTCGAAGAAACAAAGAATATTTTCTTATTTATGAGAAGTTTTTGTAAAAATTTAGAATTTTATAATCGCTTACAAATTAAATAAAAGAGAATAAATGTAATTATATAAATTAAATAATTTGTAAATATGAATATCTATTAAAATGATTATTTCCTAATAAATGTTATATTATTAATATTTTAAAAAATAACAAAATTATAATTTTAAAATATTATTATTAATTTATAAATAGATTTTGTTACAATATTATGTGTCAAAATCATGATTTACTAATACCATATGTCTAAAAAACCATAATATAGGTTTACATAATATAATAATCAATTTAATTAAAAAAATAAAGGACATAACTACTTTTAAGATAAACTTTGAATTTTCATTTATAAATACTATTAAGAATATTTTTAAATATTTCATAAAGGTAAATCTCTATCATCCATTTAACAATGATTAATAATTAAACTAGCACAACCACATTAGTTAACGTGGTTCAAAAACACTGATACACATATGTAATATTAATATCGATATTGTTAAATATCTATTACTATAATTATTTATTACATATTAAATACTAATATTATTGTATTTCAATCATAATTAATAATAATAATAATAATTAAATAAAAATAAATAGATAAATTATTTTTATTTAATTATTTGATTATAATAATTATTAATTATTATCAATATTTAATTTAATTAATTGATATAAAATTAATTAATTTTAATAAATAATTACAATAATTAATTAATTAATTAACAATAATAATTTATTATTATTATTATTTATAAAGATATACATATTTTTATATAATTCCTATCAACTATAACTAGCAATTGCTCCAAAAGGTGCAAAAAAACCGATAAATTTGTTAAATTGGAAAAAATGTATTTAGATTTCCATAATCCAGCAAATAATTATTATTATATTAAATTTAAGTTTTTTAGTATATATATATATATATATATATATATATATATATATATATATATATATATATATATATATATAAGCAAAATTCAGTTAGACATGTATGTAGTATGTTTTCATTTAGTGAATTTCAGTATTTGAGGATTTGATCTATAGGGTTATGACCATGAAAATAGTTTGTACTACCAACCATATTTTTCAATTAATACTTGTCAATTAATATGGGACGAAGTACTTTAAACACACCAATTTAATTTGAATGACTTGAATAAAAAATGATCTCATCTTATGAAAAGCTATAAATTACACCGTAGATAGCCGTTGTGGATCAATAATTACCACACACAATAATTTCTCCACTGCCAGCGACTCCTTATTCTTGTCAAACTTCAGATCAAGAAAATGGTCATGTCAGTTGAAATTTACAGGGTCAAACCAAGTGTGTGAGAGTGGCATATTCCTTTCTTGAAAAATTACAAAACATATACTTTAATTTAAACCATGCTGCAAACAAAAGAAAGGTTCCTACAGACTAATATTATACACAAAATCCTCTCAACTGAAAATATTTTCCATGATAATCGCTTATGCGCTAATAACTAGTATGCATACAAAGAAAACCCAAAATTAACATAGACCCTAGAGCATTATTGTTGAATATAGAAGAAAAGAATAGTGATTTTCAACATAATACCTTATAATACCTCTAAACGCTTGTTGAAGAGGACCGAACCCTGCTACTGCAATCATGATAAAATAGATATTATTTAAAAACATAATTCCATTATTTTCTAGCCTTGGAGGATCATTCTCGCTCCATTTCAATTTACATTTATTTATATAAAGCATAAGGACTGATTAGTTAAGTGTACTGTATCAGTGATGTAGTATGTCAAATATCAGTCAAAGTATGAACTCTGTTAAAATTTTTGTACACCAATAGAAAATACAACTGAATGTTACTCCTATGCTACATCATTTAAGTAGAATTGTTACCCAATATCCTACAAACTTGGCCACCAAATTCATGTTTGTGTTCAAATTTAATAGTCATAAATTCAAACAAAAACCACAACACCAAAATAACTTAAAAACTTGCAAGATTAAGTTAAAACTTCACTTCATTCACCATTAAGTTCATAATAATATATAAAAGATAAATTTAAGCTTCATAATTGAAGGTTGCAAGAGTTGGCTACATATTCCAATTCATTAATTTGATTTTATGACTATTTATAAAAAGTCGAAATGACTCACAAATGATTTCTTCAACAAATCATTAAAATTTTCAAATCTCGAGTTTTAATCAAATACAACAAACATGATGACCTGGCATGAAGACTTATTTTTTCAACTTCCATAAAAATATAGAAGAATTCACTGAGAGAGATGTAAACATTCAAAATAACATATTTGATTGGGAGAAAAGAAACATTGCCAAATATTTGAATGGGTAATTTTAAACTAAAAGAACCTAATCCAAGTCTCAACATTCAAAGTTTTTCAAAATTGTTGGAAAACTTTTCTAAACTTGTGCAACAATATAAAATAGATTATATAGAAAAATTAATGATCCCAATTCACCTCTAACAGAACTATAAATTGAAATCTCCTTAAGCATTGAAGCTTGAAACCTAATTAAATAGCACAACTAAAGATTCACAATTTGTGAGAAAAAAACCTTTTGATTGTCCAAACCACCCAATAGTTATACAAAATTGGAACAAAGGCTTAAAATCTTGACTCTTATATTTTTTTGAATGGAATCAAGCTCTATAAGGATCTCTTTCAACTCAAAGAAGAAAATCAATCTTGGTTCTTGTCAATTTTTTAAGCTAAAACAGATGCTACGAGAAAACAAAAAACATAAAAGGCATAGGAGTTTAAAATTGCATAAAAAATTCATCTATTTTTAGCTCTAAGGAATTTTTAGACACAATTTGAATATCAAAAAACATAATTAAGCACCATAAACAATGTTTTAAACAAATTTAGATGTTTATTAAAAAAAATTAGGAGGAGAAACGACAAAAAAATAAAAAATGAAGCAAGCTTGTCTTAGTTTCAAAGCCTTGGGTAGTTTCAAAGCCTTGGGTGTGGTAGGCTACTAGGATTGAGGCAACCATTGCAACCAATTTTGATGTGCCATTTGTTCCCTCTTGTCCACTGCTCCAAAAGAAAAAGGAATAAATATGAAACATCTTTAATGAGTTGCAAATAATAACAAGCATAAAATGCTTTTTCATGTGCATATTATGATTACATATTCAAATAATTCTCTTGTTTTGATATTATATTTTAATTTATAGGAGGATTTTGCGAGTCAATTTTGTACCCATTTTGATTAAGTATGATACAAGGAACATCATGTTTCAATTAATAGTGCAAGTAAATAATAGCTAATTTAATAACATTTTTCAATAAAAGGAAAACATGGAGTTGGGACCAAGTAAATGGATGAGACAATGAAATATTTCACGCATAGTGTCTAGATGTTAGGGCATGTTCTAAAATTCCTAAATAATTCAAAAGTATATTACGTTTTATGGCATAGTTAATACTTTGTTGTTTTTAAATATCAAGAAGACAAAAAATTGTTGTTTCTATATACCACAAGGACTAGTATTTTTTGTTTCTACACACATTAAGGACCACACAATTTTTTTCTTTCTTCACTATCATTGACTACCAAAAAATGTGGTACAAATGTACCACAGAGTAAGATTATTTATTATTTGAATGGATTACGAAAGATTCCAACAAGCTATTTTCTTATAGAAACATTCCAAACTTTGCGTATTATTATATCCTTCTTGCATGGCACATAGTAGAATATAATGAAACACTCATTCAACCTTTCTTATATCGATCAACATTACACAACACTAATGGTTTTGAAAAAAAAAAAATTGCCCTTACCTCATTTCCAATATTTTCAAATCTTACCTTTAATTTTACAATATTAGGCTCGTAGAAATTCCTTGAGAAACAATCATTTCTTTCTTGGAAATAGCACACTAAATATATCGATACATCTAATGAAGGTCAACTTTTGTGATGTGCCTACACCACCCTAGGTTGTAAGAGTGCCGCACTTCTCTAGATACAAAGGTTATATGGCCTATACAACATGTTTACAAATGTATTCCCTAGGAAATGTGTTTATAAGTTCATCTTTGTACTGATGATAAACTTATTTTTTCATAAATGTAAGCAATTCTTTTAATATTTTGGAAAATATATTTGTTGTCCAACCTAAACATAAAAATGGAGCGGTGTGAATGTAATAGATTGTTTGTGATACAATATAATTCGTATAGTTTCAGTTTGTGACAATAGTGAAAATAATTGTATCATATTTTCATGTGTCACCGCCGTAAAGATTTCCCCGGATCAAGCAAACACAAGAACCCATTTTCCCAGATTAAAAAAAATATCACTGTAACAAAAATGTTGTGCTTTCTTAGTTGTAAGGTTTTGTAGCATTAGGTACAACAATGTGACTAATTTTATTTTAAATGATGCAGAAGACAACCTCTGATCGTAGTCAACAAGGTTCCGACATAACAACAACACAATCACCTGGGGATGGAACTTCAAAACCTTTTCGCCCAATACAGAGCTAGGGCTAGTCCTAAGGAGTGATAAACTCTAAATTCTGAGGCTAGTATTCCATTAAATCAATATGTCATTATATTATCCAGAAATCAACCAACCCATTCATTAGAAGTTAAACCAATATCTAATGTTAGGTGCAACACTATTTGATTGTAAACGATGCACGAGACAACCTTTTATTTCTGTTAACAAGCTTACGACGTAACGATAACACAATCAACTATAGATGGAACTAAAAATTATTTTCTCCCAATATAGTGCCCTGGCAAGTACAAACAAGGGATAACATCATTTAATTAAAGAAAAAATTCGATTCAATTATCCTGAAATCAATCGATATGCTTAAAAACTAGTTTATCAACTTAGCACACAACCCAATCATTAGGAGTATCATGAACAATCTCCGTCAGGTGCAACATTCTAACTAATATGCTTTTCTTAAATGATACAGAAGACAACCTCCTATCATTGTCAAAAGGTTGTGACATAAAAACCATTTCACCCAGTACAACAGTCGAAAGAGACTTAAAAAGGACCAGAAATCCAAATTCTTAAGAAATGTTTCATTAAACCAAAAACTGAGATTCTATTATCCTGAATGCTAACCGATCTCCTTAATAACTGGTTAAAAAAATAAATAGACAACCCATTCATTAGCAGTTAAATCAATAAATAAACTGGTGGAGAGAACACAACTCAAAGAAGAATAAGAGGTACCATTGCCACTGAAAAAAGGTTGGTACTCGGCCCTGATCCAATTTGGATTCTGAAGTTTTGTGTTGAAATTACAAAATGGCCAATATGGATATTTATAAGTAATTAGTCATCTATTTTTGTAATAAACAAGTTGTGTCGAAATTGCATCGACCAATAAGGTCTTATGAGAAATGGTTCATCGACTCAATTCATCAGCAGGAACTTGTTAAAATTGGTAAGTGACCAAGATGATCACATGGAACATTCTTGGTATGTGCAGGAATTCAAGTTCAACATGTCCTTCGTTAGTTTCGTCATCAACGTCAATGACTTCGACAACATTCACCAATGATTTTCTCTTCATGAATTGAAGAAAAAATGTCGTCATGTAGAAAGCCGCCATAGTGAGTTGTGTTGACCTGTGAAAATGAAACAGTAAAAAGCATATTCATGATGAGAATTGTAAAGTGCTAAATCCATGTAAAATACCTAAGGATAAAATAAAATCCTAATTCTAAACATTAAGCACCAGAGAGTCTAAGTTTAGTGTTAGGCGAAAATGTTAGTGATTAGTCTTAAAAACATTTGTTAAAGACTAAATCCTAAAATGCATAAAGAATAACACAAAAAGGTTATGCCTAGGTCTAAGTCCTAATTCTAAACCTAAGGTGGAATGATGTAAAAAGGGTTAATTCTAAAACCTAAGACCTACTGCTAAAGTCCTAAAACCTATCCATGGTGATGATCCTCGGACTACAACCTAATATGTTAAACTATGTAAGACTTTCGGCATTATAAAAAAATTGTAAAACATTACAAATGTTATGGCAGCCTAACCACATCATTAGACCGCGTCGGAGGTCAGAGCCATGTGAGAAGAGATAGTTTAACCATAAGTGGAGATGTTAACTCAAACCGCAACAACGTTAGAAGTCATGATGTGTGAATAGACAACGTTGTAACTGTGCCCACTGAAATAGACCGCAGATATAGCCGCCAGTTCAAAACCATGACCACCGGAGATAAGACTTATCACATGACAGATTTATCAACCATCGCTAGTAGCAAATGTCTAGATTGACTGTCGAAGAAGCCACCCTCCGAAAATCGTTCACCGTCGGGATCTGCACAGTTTAGCTTAACCGTCGGGGTTTCGGACTTTAATATAAAGTCTATTTATGGGTTTTCTGCATAAGAAATGGTGCTAAAGGTTTTTAATACCCTATCTCTAAGGACTAAGGTGTTATCTAGTACGAGAACTACAAAACCTAAAATGGCTCAACTAAAGATTGTTTTTAGCCTCGAAGATGTCGAGAGAACCAACATAATGTGATCTTAATCAAAAATAGGTTTTAAAATGAATTTATTCATTTAAATCATTAACTAAAAATGGAATTCACATTAAACGTATGAACCACAATCTTCGATGTATGAAGATAAACATGTGGAAATGAATTGGTTTAATGCCATTTTCTCCTCGTCCTACTTAATAAGACGAAGACGTTTTGAAGAGGAGAAGAGAGGAGGTCTCGAGAAGAATTAAAGAGAAGTTATTTTGGAGAAGAATTAGAATACATTGTAAAGAGTTTTGTTTTTGCAGGAAATTGTGGAGAAAGAGAGCTCTAATTCTTGCTTACATTCAGATTTGAAGTTCGCTATAGTGCATCGAGGTCCACTTCAAACATCAAAACTCAGTCCATCTACTTTTGTATAGAGGTCTAAACACTTCAATTCACCAAGTCAGAGTGTGCTGATCATCCCAAGACTTTCTTGGTCAACTGAAGGCCTATTCAAGTAAAGAGACAACATTTGAAAAGCCTATTCAGGAGAATTTCCTTCTGCATTGTTAGTAGTGTTGTTTGGTGCTTATCAGTTGAAAAATCAATGTAATCCTTTTCTCTCGGCTTTCTTAATATAATGGTCGCATACTTTTGAAGTGGACCCGGAGACATAGTCCAGGAGGGACGAACTCTATCATTAATCCTTGCTGTCATTCTATGTTAATATTATGCATGATGCTTTAATTTTAACATTAAAATTAACAACTTATATCTAAAAAACTTTGTGTTAAGCAGTTGGTTAACATACAAGCAACTATTTCAGTTATTCCTCTTGCCATTCTCATTTTTTTCAAGAGTTAGAAAGATCTTGGCTATCCACTTTCAGATCATATTTTGGTATCAAAGCATACTAGCTCCTTTTCAGGTACAAAAATGGGCAAGAACTCAAGACAAAAGCTTTGGTTGAAAGAACTCGAGGAGTTCAATCAACAATTTCAGTAGGAAAATACTGCTCTACGAAGGATGGTGCAAGCACTGGAAAGTGACAAGCAGATATCATAGTCTGAAATTGAAGTCTTGAGAAAGAACAAAAGAGGAAACAATCCTCTAATAGAAGGTGCAGCTACTAACGGAAAGAATCCAACACTATCTCTTTATCAGGAGGATGAAGATAGTTCTTCTCTTTCATCAACACCAAAATCATCAAGAGAGGTCATCAAAACCTTTGCCTCACCTGCTGAGGAAACTCCCAACATATTGGAATCACTAAAAAGTGATTCAGACTCAGAGGAAGTTTCTAGCCAAAAGTCATGTGCAGCTTCTGAAAGAAAATTTTTGTCCATGATGAAGGCCATGGGATATCAGGAAGGAGAAGGCCTTGGAAATAATGGTCAAGGACGACTTCTACCAATAACTGTACAAGAAAGGCCTAAGTATCAAGGCCTAGGTTATGGTTTAATGAAGTGCGACTATTTTGAAAATATGGGCCACATTTTAAGTCAATGTTGGTCTCTGCATCCTGAGCTTATGCCAAAGAAGCTACAGGACAAGAAAGGTAAACAAAAACAATCCTCTAGTAGTGATTCTGGAAGTGATTTCTTTTATAAAAAATTGGGTTGTAGAAACTATTAAAAGAATATATCCATGCACATTTTGTGGAATTTCATTGAATTTTGTAAAACATTGCTGGAAGCATAGAGCCTACAGCAAGAAAGTTGGAGCTACCAAAAGCCAACCACAAGAAGATGATGAAACACTTCAAGTGAAGAAGCGTTAAGGTAAAACCTTGCTTCAATCTATGAATGAAGCCACTAAAGATAAACAACATTCAAGAAATTCAAAGGCGACAAGTACAAATTCCAAAGAGAGAATTTGTCAACATTGCAAATTTTCGGGGCATGCTAAGAGCAATTGTCCAATCCTACCACAAGAAACAACATTGGCATCAGAAGAACAAGAGTCATCCAATTCACTTACTGGGTAACATTAGACTGCCAAATGGAACTAGGCAGACTATATGGCATATGTCTAAAATGAGTCTGTAAAAAATTTCTAGATCTAGATGAGTCTGTAATTAGGATCTAGAGTTATTTTTTTGTGTTTTTCAATGCATTGTAATAAAAAAATTTGGAGAACCAAAAGTTCTTTTTGTGGGAAGGTGTGATCCAATTTGGATCCTGAAGTTTTGTGTCAAAATTACAAAATGGCCAAGATGGACATTTATAAGTAATTAGTCATCAATTTTTTTAATAAACAGGTTGTGTGGAAATTGCATCGACCAAGAAGGGCTTATGAGCAATGGTTCATCGACTCAAGTCATTAGCAAGATCTTGTCAAAATTGGTAAGCGACTAAGCTGATCACATGTAGCATTCTTGCTATGTGCAGGAATTCAAGTTCAACACGTTCGTCCTCGGTTTCGTCATCAACGTCAGTGACTTCGACAACATTCACCAATGATTTTCTCTTCATGAATTGAAGCCAAAATTTCGTCATGTAGAAAGTCACCATAGTGAGTTGTGTCGACCTGTGACAATGAAACATTAAAAAGCATAGTCATGATGAGAATTTTAAAGTGCTAAATCCATGTAAAAGACCTAAGGATAAACGAAAATCCTAAGTCTAATTATTAAGCATGAGAGAGTCTAAGTTTAGTGTTAGGCGAAAATGTTAGTGATTAGTCTTAAAAAAAATTGTTAAAGACTAAATCCTAAAAAGCCTAAAGAATAACACAAAAAGGTTATGCCTAGGTATAAGACCTAATTATAAACCTAAGGTTAAATCCTAAGGTGAAATAATGTAAAAGGGGCTAATTCTAAGACCTGAGACCTAGTGCTAAAGTCCTCAAACCTATTCATGGTGATGAACCTAGGACTACAACCTAAGATATTAAACTATGTAAGACTTTCAGCATAATAAAAACATTGTAAAACATTACAAATGTTACGGTAGGCTAACCACAACATTAGACCACGTCACAGGTCGGAACCATGTGAGTGGAGATAGTTTAACCATAAGCAGAGATGTTAACTCAAACCGCAACGTTGGAAGTCGTGATGTGTGAACAGACAACGTTGTAACCGTGTCCGCTGGAATAGACCACAGATATAGCTGCCAGTTCAAAACCGTGACGACAGGAGATAAGACTTATCACATGACAGAGTTATCTGCTAGTGCTAGTAACAATTGTCCGGATTGACCGTCGAAGAAGCCGCCCTCCGAAAATCGATCACATGTCAACCGTCAGGATCCGCATAGTTTAGCTTAACCGTCGGGGTTTCAGACTTTAATATAAAGTCTATTTATGGGTTTTCTGCATAAGAAATGGCGCTAAAGTTTTTTAATACCTTATATCTAAGGACTAAGGTGTTATCTAGTCTAAGAACTACCAAACCTAAAATGGCTCAACTTAAAGACCATTTTTAGCCCCGAAGAATTCAAGAGAACTAGCATAACGTGAGCTTAATCAGAAATAGGTTTCAAAATGATTTTATTCATTTAAATCATTAACTAAAAATGGAATTCACATTAAACCTATGAACCATAATCTTCGATGTATGAAGATAAACATGTGGAAATGAATTGGTTTAATGCTATTTTTCCCTCATCCTATCTAAGAAGACAAATATGTTTTGAAGAGGAGAAGAGAGGAGGTCTCGAGAAGAATAAAGAGAAGTGCTTTTGGAGAAGCATTAGAATACATTATAGAGAGTTTTGTTTTTGCACGAAATTGTGGAGAAGGAGAGCTCTATTTCTTTCTTACATTCAGATTTGAAGTTCGCTGCAGTGCATCGAGGTCCACTTCAAACATCAAAACTCAATCCATTTGCTTTTGTGTAGAGGTCTAAATGCTTCAATTCACCAGTCAGAGTGTGCTGATCATCCCAAGACTTTCCTGGTCAACTGAAGGCCTATTCAAGTAAAGAGACAACATTTGAAAAGCCTGTTCAGGAGAATTTCCTTCTGCATTATCAGTAGTGTTGTTTGGCGCTTGTCAGCTGGAAAATCAATGTAATCCTTTTCTCTCATCTTTCTTCATACAACGGTCGCACACTTTTGAAGCAGACCCGGAGACGTAGTCTAGGAGGGACGAACTCTGTCATTAATCCTTGTTGTCATTCTATGTTGATATTATGCATGATGCTTTAATTTTAACATTAAAATTAATAGCTTATATCTAAAACACTCTATGTTAAGAATTTGTTTAACATACAAGCAATTATTTCAGTTATTCTTCTTGCCATTCTCATTTTTGTCAAGAGTTAGAAATATCTTGGCTATCCACTTTCAGATCAGGCCCTCAGTAAGACTGTTACTCGGCCCTCAGCAAGGCAAAACAAAACACTGTTACTCGGCCCTCACAAACATATCCTTCCAAAGCGGATCACGTAGAGGTGATGATGGCCATGGTATAAACCGTGCGAGACATGTGCTGAGTGCCACCTACCTATGTAATTGAAGAAACCCCAACATGACCGTAGAAATATAACTAAAAAGAAATGACATTAAATACAATCCTTGATAAATCCTCGGCATGAAACTCAAGATTTTAATCGTCCGGACAGATTCCTCGTTTAACAGTGTGGACAATGTCACATTTAGAGGAGGAGAGTAGCATTAAAAAATGTGTGCACAAGTGTCATTCAGAGAAAATAAAGGTCGACGAAAAGGTTAGGTGAGCTTATTCAAGAGAAAGGCCTATCGGCCTAAATATTGTTAAGTAATTATTATTAAATATTACTTTAATAAATAATTAATAATATCAATTAAATAATTATTATCAAATAAATAATAATAATAATAATAATAATTAATAATAATTTTGAATTAATTAAATGATTATTTTCAAATAAATAAATATATAATTACGATAATTAATTAATCAATTAATCAATTTAAATTAATAATAATAATTTAAAAATTAAATTGAATCTATCCATCTCTTTGACTTAATTAAATCATCAAATCATCAATCCTTTTTCTAATGGCTAGTTCAATATATTTAATTAATTAGTTCTTAATTTCATTTAACTCGTGACCTAGTCAATTCATTCCCTTAAATCTCTAACGACTAATAATTTAATTTTGTTTTTAATTTTGAATTTAATTCAAATATCTCTAACGACTATAACTTTCCTTACTTATATGTTCAAGTCTGCACTCGTCTTATCTTATGCTAATATTCCGACTCCTGAAGAAGGGTGAAGTGTTCACCCGAAATGTCAAACTCTTCAATCAAAATATGTAGAAATCAGTATACACTAAGCATCCATACATCCAGATTCCCCTGATCTCACAATATTTAACTTCTTGCAAAATACAGAATCGTTCCACTGTTAATCTTTTGCGGAAAATTAATTGCAAACACATGTGAAGCATAAATAAAAACATTCGCACATAACACAGTTATTTAACGGGAAATCCTGAAGCTGAAAAACCCAACTATCATATATTATGTATCATGGAGATCATGTAACAATCTCATACAAATATTAGTACATCAAGCTCTCAGTATAATCAATCGTCACACACTAACCAGATGAAATCTGCAAATCCATGCACTGATTTCTGCCCTCCTGATAGCCATCCTCCACTGCGCAATCCCTGCTAAAGAATAGCTCTGAATGAATTCGAATTACACTTTCCTTGACTGCGCAATCCTCATTGGCAACTCCAATGTGTGTGTGGTGCAATCAATGCATCACTATAGTCACAACAGATAGTCCATCTTGCCCTTTCACCTATCTCTCCACTGAGTCTCCACTGGAACTTCCATGCACTATAGTTAACTGTTGTATTTTTCAGTTGATTAATGAGTAATTATTTGTGAATCAATTAAATAATTAATTCACTCCACTCTCACTAGTGTATCATTCAGTTAGACTAGATACAACTAGCTCAACTGAATTTAACTCCAATAACTGAGTTAAACTGAATATCAACTCCATGAACTACTCTTCCAACTCTGTCATAACTTTGCTACTTCAGTTCTAACTGAGACCTCCATGCATGAACCACCAGTAAACCCTAGGAATTGCGTAATTCCTTTAGCCCACTGATTTGACAAATTTGTACACTGAAATTAAGTGCTCCAAAAGAATAAGTTGCTTTTTATTGTCGGATTATTATTAAGAGCTAATAAAAATCGACACTTCTACTTTTAGTTCACCGATCTATAAATAGACTTCGCCCAATATTCTAAAAATAGAATTTCATCTATTTTTCCAACTTGACCACCCGTCCACAAATAGCATCCTGCAACTTTTGAAATATGATCACCATGTCTAAAAATAGACATAGTCTAAAAATAGACTTGCGCCAAAAATAGCCAGTGGGCTCACTTAGTGAAGGCGAATATTTTCACTAAGCTCATCATCTTGTTGAATCTCAACACTCCCTCTCAAAAAGATAGGGATTATCCTTCACCCTGATCCTGCCTCTATGGTATTTGAATTTGCTCCTGGTGAGCACCTTCGTCAGAATATCTGATTCCTGATCCTCCATAGGAATGTACTGAAGCAACATGATCTTCCGCTGCACACAATCTCTGATATGATGATATTGGATATCAATATGTTTAGATCTATCATGAAACACAGGATTAATCAAGAGTTTAATGCAACTCTGATTATCACAATGTATCACTGTAGGATCTAAATGTGAATCGAACAAACCAACTAGGATCTTCCTCATCCAGATAGCCTCACATGCAGCTTGACTTGCTGCCATGTATTCTGCTTCCGCTGAATTGAGTGCCATGGATCTTTGTTTCTTTCTGTACCAAGAAACTGTCGTAGGTTCGATACTGAAAACCCCTCCTGATCTTCTCTTTCTGTCTGTTGGGCTACTTGCCGAATCTGCATCTGTGAAGCCATGCAATTTCACCTCATCGTCTGTCTATACCATAAGCCATACTCAAATGTGCCCATGAGATACCTTAGGACATTCTTTCCTGCCTTCCAAAAGAGTTTGGTAGGCTTAACCATTGCCTGTGAAAGTTGGTTCACCGCATAGCATATGTCCATTCTTGTATTAACTAAATACATGAGTGAACCCACCAACTGTCGATAAACAGTGGCATCCACTACCTCTGCCGATGTAGCATCCTCTTTCCTCCAATTTCCTGGAAGAGGAGTGTTGATAGGCTTGCAGCCTTGCATGTGAAACTTCTCCAGTATCTCTCGGGCATACTTTCCTTGAGACACAAACATTTCACCTTCCCGCTACCATATTTCCAATCCAAGGAAATAATGAAGGAGGCCCAAATCCTTCATCTCAAACTCATTTGCAAGATCTACCTTGCATGAGTGTATCAACTACTCATCACCCGTTAGTATTAAATCTTCAACATAAAGAACAATGATTAAAAGCTTACCCTCCACCACAATTTGATACAGGTTTGCATCTGCCTCACTCTTGGTGAAGCCAAGTCCAGTGAAATAGTTTTCAATCCATGTGTACCAAGCACGAGGTGCTTGTTTCAGCCCATGCAATGCTCTTTTGAGCCTTCACACATGCGACTTGCTGTTGAAGATCTCAAATCCTTCAGGCTGCTCAATGTACACCTCTTCCTCAATGATCCCATTAAGGAACGCAGTCTTCACATCCATCTGATGAATGTGCCAACTAATCTGTGTTGAGAGAACAAGGATGGTCCTTATGGAAGAATACCGTGAAACAGGTGCAAAGGTTTCTTCATAATAAATCCCCTCGATCTGTGAGAAGCCCCCGGAAACAAATATTTCCTTATACTTCTCGACACTCCCATCAGTAGCTTGCTTTACCTTGTAGATCCATCTTGATCCTACAACTGATTTACCAACTAGCCTTGGAACAACCTCCCAAGAACTGTTTCTAATAATGGAGTCATACTCCTCCACCATGGCATCTACCCATGTGGGCTCCTACACTTCTTCTTCAAAAGAAGATGGCTCTGTCATGATACACTTTCTCATCAAAGCCATGTATCCAGTAAACCAGTCAGGTGACTGTCTCTGTCTACGCTATGATGTAGGGACTCCTACATTCTGTGCCGCATCAAGCTTCAGTCTCTCAGGTTCTGACGTGCACTACTACATTTGGGGGAAATTCCGACACTTGGTTTCGACGCTTTTGACCAAATGTCGGAAATTTCCCCAAATTTTTTCAATCCCGCCCGAAACCTTCGCTATACCAACGTTTATAGAAACGTGTCGCAATACCGACACTTAGACAATGTGTCACAATTGCGACGTTTGGAGGAAGACGTCGCAATTGCGACACTATGCCCCAAAGCGTCACTATTGCAACGACTGCCTCCAAACGTTGCAAGTGCGACACAATGTCTAACTGTCACAATTGCGATGTTTGGAGGCATCCGTTGCAATAGCGATGCCTTTTCCGCCGTCGGTATAACGGCACTTATATGCGCGCTACATAAAAATGATTTTATTAAAAATACGAAACTTATATCCGTCGCAATAGCTACATTAACGTCTGATATAACGCGTGCATTCGCCCTCCGCTCTTGCAGAACAACATTCGCCCTCAGCTCTTGCAGAACAGCATTTTCCCTCAGCATTCGCCCTCAGCTCTTGCAAAACAAAATTCGCCCTCAGCATTTGCCCTTAGCTCTTGCAGAACAACATTCGCCCTCAGCATTCGCCCTGAGCTCTTGCAGAACAACATTCTCCCTCAGCATTCGCCCTGAGCTCTTGCAGAATAGCATTTTCCCTCAGAATTTTCCCTCAGCTCTTGCAGAACAGCATTCACCCTCAGCATTTCCCTCAGCTCTTGCAGAACAACATTCGCCCTCAGCATTCGCCCTGAGCTCTTGCATAACAACATTCGCCCTGAGCTCTTGCAGAATAGCATTCGCCCTCAGCTCTTGCAGAATAAAATTCGCCCTCAGCGTTCACCCTCAGCTCTTGCAAAACAACATTCACCCTCAGTTCTTGCAGAACAACATTCGCCCTCAACTCTTGCAAAATGGTAAGTTCTTACTGCAGGCCCTTCCTCCTATAGTAGGGTTGACTCTATTTGGGTTTTTTTGGTCAATTCCATTGGATTGTGTTACGCTGTAGGGTTCTCTCTAGATGTCAAGAATCAAGATTCAATACCCTCTATTATCTTCATCACCCAATACAAGATTTAAATTTTTCCCAAAGAAACACTTATTAATTTGGTAGCCATTATTTCTCCCTGCTTTAAAAACCCTACATTTAAATGAAAACAAGCATTGCATTTCAACTACAAAAATATATTAGTGTTCAAATGTAAATGTGTGCATCACTTGTGTAGGGTATTCCTTTTCCACTTTCACATTATCCAAGAATGTGTGCATTATAGTTCATATTTGTTGTGATTTAGATTATCTTGAAAAAGGAAAGGTAAATTATTTCCCATGGAAAAAGAAGGTTTTCCCTTTTTACTACTGGAAATGGTACAACAAAGTTCCATTTCTACCCGAAACTCCTATGAAACTGGAACCAAATAAAGGCCATGTCCTCAATGGACATCATTTGGCTTTGAAAATGGCCATTGCACCATGTTGTTTCTTATATTACATCACGATAGTTTCTTAGGTCATTTCTTGTTTCTTGAGATGAAAAACAACCAAAGAAATTGTGAAGATCCTTTCAAGAAATAAATGAACATTTCTCAATCATATCTCAACTATTTTTTATTTTATTCAGTGGTTTCTTACTTTGAGATAAATTTGACACTTTTATAAAGAATATAACATAAAAACACAAAATGGGAAGGAATTGATGAGGTAGATGTCCTTTAGTTGTTGTCAATTAAGAATTGATAATACACGATGCATGTTTTGTACTACAAACTAGATTCCTTCCTGGAGTTAGGACACAGAGTATTGAATCAAATTTGTAGTTTCTAACTTCTTGTATTGGTTCATCAATCTTGAAATTCAGACATTGTATGTCTTCATTGCTTCATGTTTGAATGATTTGCATTATATCGTACAATAGGAAATTAGGAATTATGATTATTATTACTTTATGGATCTATTAAGTTACTTTTAAGTTTGCATGGTTTAGTGTGAAATTATTCTAGTGTGCCCCTAGGCCTAGGTGAAGGAATGCCAAGGACTGAGAACCCGAGTTTTTAAATGGTATTGTTTCTAACTATTTTTTAAAACATACAAATTACAATTAAATTTTAAAACTTAAGAGTTAAAACTTAAATGATTCAAATGAATTGGTATGCTATTTGGATGAATTGGTCTAGCATATTTAGAAAGATCAAACCTTAGAAATAAACATGTCTATTTTTTAATGGTAAAGAAGTCTTAGACATTAAAGTTACAGCTCTGTTATAGTATATGTATAAAATGCTTCCTACAGGTTTATTGGCATGGGGTTGATCGAATAAAATTTGGACATACACAGCCTAATTTCCAAGAGGGATTATTTGTTCACACCAAAGGTGCTATAGCTACTATGACTATGATGCAAAACTGGACAAATAGCATATCTATCATACTAGGCATGGCTTAGATAGAGTAGTTACTGGTGAAGAATTTCTGTTGGCTTTGACTTTAAATGTAACAGAAATTTAATCTCTTAACCAGAGGTTTCCTAGATCTTAATTCTGTGAATTTTCTGCCTTGGGACTACTATGAAATATTATACAAAACAATAGTGGAAGTGAACAGTATTCCAATTGTAATTTTCTCTTATAATTAAATTGCCAAGGGAGGACAAAGTAGCCTATCCAACCCCATAGGCTATAGTCAATTATAAAGGGGGAAATTAAAAAAAAAAAAAAAAAAAATTAAACCTTAAAACATACCTACCTATCCATGAATCATAAGTTCATAACTTACCCAGTGAAAGCGTAGACTTACCACAAGCATCCATCCTCAAATTGCTATGGATGAGCCAGAGCCTCAAGATGAGAGTGATTCCTACTTGGAGAGCATGCTAAGTGAAGATCTAAGTGATGTTGATGACATGGATGTTGGTGATATGGCTTGAGGAAGCCATTTCTCACTATTAGGCTTTAGCTATTTTTATTTTAGTATATCAAATTTTCCTAGTTCATGTTTACAGTTTGCCATTTGGAGATGCCTTGAGGCAAATTTTGAATTTAGTATGACAATGGACATATATTTTGAAATTTTGAATCATGATTCTAATTTCTTATAAGTTATTAATATGTAAACGGAGCTCCAATTTGCACTTGATATCATATATGAATCATGATATTATCAAACTAGAAATTTTGAAATTTCAATGACAAAAGTCACATGTGAATGTTGAATGATGTGCATGTTTAAATCTTTAAAGTTTAAAGTTTATAAATTATTAGTAATTTACAAATTACTATATTAGTGTCATTAAATTTATAATTTATAAATTATAATTTAGAAAATATAGTATTATATATGATATATAAATTATAATATATATTTATATAAAAATATCCAGACGAACCCACGCACCCTGTTTCAAAAAATGACGTCCCCGTCCCCGTCCCCGAACCCACGTTTCCTGGCAACATAGTTTCAAACATTAAATATCAACAAAATCGTTTAAAGGATATTGAAAGGAAAAAGGTGATGGAAGATAGAAAGTGCCTTACTTAAATGCTCTAAGGATTTTTCAATAGTTGGTCCAAAAGCTTCACTTCAAGGCCCTTCAAGATCGTCTCCAACAATGCTATACCATCAACTTCAACAATGTTGCTCCAAAAATGTCCTCAAGGTCTTCACAACAAGTTTACTAGAAGTTGCTCCAACAATATATTCAATAAGGTCTTCATTGTCAACTCATCTCTTGTTTGGGTGCCTTAATGTGCAATGACATGTTTCCGGGACTGAATTCAATGCAAGGCATATTTGAAACTCTAACTCTGTCCTTCGGTGTCTTATTAGAAATTATTTCAGTTTTCATTTTGTGTTTTCAAGTTAGATATTTTTTTCAAGTTTTTACATTTATAATTTTATTGCAATGTGGCAGACTGATTAGGGCAGTACAGGAACAACCCCGAGACGGGATGATCGCGGAAAGAGGCCAACGGAAGAACATGTAAAGTGCCAGCATTGCTCTATCTTCAGGTATTTTAGTTATTTACATAATTGAAATAATATTAATTTTGTTCAAATATGCAGACACCTAGCCATGGTACGCTTGATGATTCCCTCTTTGAGGAAGAGCTTTCTTCATCCCTATCTCCAGTGTTCTTGTTGCGAAAAAAGGCATGAGATGCAAGGTCGGAATTTAATACTTTGATAGATGCGCCTCAAACACCTGAAACAGAAGAGAGGATAAAACATCTTATGAGCCAGCTAGAAAGATATCAGGTAATAATAAAAAGTCAAAAGGATATTTTTTTGTTCTGCATGAGATGAATTGTGATAGTTTGATTTTTAATTTTTACATTGACTAAACTAACAAAAAGTTCTTTTGTATGTAGCGTTTTCTGGCATTTGCTGAACCCGGTGTTGGTGGTAGTGGGACACGAGGGCAAGAGATTGCCCAACAACCCTTTCGTACACCTTCTACTCCTTTAGGTGCCAGCCAAGAAACACACCCTGCCCAAGCAGACACCCAGCCAACCGCTGAACGTGTTGGCAATGATGAGGCTGATATGGCCAACTACATTATTGCGTTTCCTGGAGCTACACGTGTCAGCTCCACAGGGACCATTAATGGCACGTTGTTGGTGAAAGATGAAGGTGTCCCTATAAAGCATGTACAACTCCCAGGTAAATTTTAATATTTTAACTATTTCATGTACTTTATCTAAAACATATTTATCATGATTTTTATTTTTAAATTAATGATAATATCTTCTTCTTCTTTTTTGTGTAGGAAACAATGAGTTCTACAGGTTTCTGGAGAGCCATGCGTTGGTAATTTTTAGCCCAACCATATGCACAGGGTGGAATTCCCAGAATTCCAACCTGAAAAAAGAACTTCTAGATTATCTAGAAGCCCTTTTTGGGGTCGGCACATTTGACAGAACAGCGGTGGCTCGGGTAGCCGGCAAATATTTGAAATATACTAGGGACACCTATAGGACGCAATTGCAATTTAACCCTAGATATGAGCGTCCTCTCACAGTTCCAGAGAGTGAGTGGAGAGCACTCATCCATGACGGAAAAGAGAAAAGGGAAAAGAAAGAAGGAAAAATGCCAACTGGACCCGCAAGGTAAATTACAAATTTAATTCAATAGCTTTAATTTTCTTTATGTCTAAAATAAAAGTGTGCTACATCATATCTGACTTCAATCTTTTGATGCTAGGTTTCATGACACCTCAAAGGCAACCAAAGCTAGGATTGAGAAAAAGGGCCATCACAAGCTAGGCCAGGGTGGCTACTTGAAATTAGCTGCAAGAATTGTAATTAAGTAGCTAAACATCTTAAAATTAATTGTATCGCCTTCCAACGTTTTTGTAATCCTATCAAATATGATTAAAAATACACAATCATATGTAATGTAGGGTGATGACTTCGGAACAGAAACTACAGAGGAAGATAAAAATATCGCTTTCCATTTCGGTTATCAAGCCGTAGTTGAACGTCGCAGAAGCTTGGGGCAGGTCCCAAGATCCAGAATGCCTGATAAGGTAAAACATTAACCTTTCAATATGTTTGTTTTCGTCCATAAATTTAATGTCTAACAAATTTTTTTAAATCAGGGGAGCAGAACTACCGACGAGGCAAATAACCCAGTTTTAGAGCCAGATGTAGATGATCCTCATGTGCAACCTGATCATTGTAGTGGGGACCAGGCCGACAATGCTACTATCAGTGAGGGCCGTGACGATAATTAATTTCCACTTATAATTTTTTCTAATTATACATTGATGGTTGTCCTTATAACGTTTTTTGTTTAAATGATAGAGAATGTTTCCCTTGAGGATCTTACCACCAGAGAGGAAGACAGGGCAACAGTCCCAACAGTGACAACTGGTGCACCAGGTAAATAATCTCATTGCAATTTTTTTTATTAATATTACCGAACTAGTTCAATGATATTTAAAAACTGACAATTAAATTTAATATTATCTGTTTTTGTAGGCGATGCCCCGTCACTGGATGAGACCAGACATCGTGACTACGCAACTAGGTCAGCGGCGACAACTGGTGCACCAGGTAAATAATCTCATTGCAATTTTTTTTATTAATATTACCGAACTAGTTCAATGATATTTAAAAACCGACAATTAAAATTTAATATTATCTATTTTTGTAGGCGATGCCTCGTCACTGGATGAGACCAGACATCATGACTACGCAACTAGGTCAGCGGCGACAACTGGTGCACCAGGTAAATAATCTCATTGCAATTTTTTTTATTAATATTACCGAACTAGTTCAATGATATTTAAAAAGTGACAATTAAAATTTAATATTATCTGTTTTTGTAGGCGATGCCCCGTCACTGGATGAGACCAGACATCGTGACTATGCAACTAGGTCAGCGGCGACAACTGGTGCACCAGGTAAATAATCTCATTGCAATTTTTTTTATTAATATTACCGAACTAGTTCAATGATATTTAAAAACTGACAATTAAAATTTAATATTATCTTTTTTTCTAGGCGATACCCCGTCACTGGATGAGACCAGACATCGTGACTACACAACTAGGTCAGCAGTGCAGGTCAAAAGGCACGAAACAGGAGCAGAGCACGATGATATTGATGATGTAATTAGGAGCTTTAGAAATAGGAAGAAGAAAAAGAAAATTTGATAATGTAAAATATTGTATTATTATAAGACAAATATTACCATACTTGGAATGTTTTTTGCGTTATATAAAAAATTCATTTATCATACTATTTTTATGTCAAGCATTAATTGCAATGTTTCCTTGCGTACTTTTTGTTGAATTGTTTTTTTATTAGTTATTGAATATTTTTTTTATGCTCATGAAAGTAAAAAATGAAATATAGATTGGGTATTGGGGAATTGAGAGTGATGTGAGGGGGCGGGAGGCGCCATAAGAGCTTCCACCTTCACGTGGTTGGCCCTGTTTAGTAGAGAATAATTTATTGGAGCGATTTAATCTTGGAGAAAACCTCCCTTGATCCAACGTAGCAACAAAAAAGTCATTGTTGACTTAGTTGCTACTCTTTCAGATCGTGGGAGGCTTGTTCCAAGTTCATGTGACTCCAATAAATTGTTCTTGAAACGAAGAGGACCTTATTCAGGTATGTTTTGATATTTTCAACATATGTTCTAACATTATCATAAGAATGCATCTTAGAGTAAAAAATACTACATCAATTACTTGTATTTATTGTATAGATAATGATGGATTTTGATTGACATGGCAGTGAAGGTACAAATCCTCTTGCATCATGAGCAATACAACTTGTCAACCAGGGTCATGTCCAGGATATTTTTGCTTGTGTGCTTGACCAGGTTCGTAATGTCACATTTTGTAAGTTCCTTTACAGTTCATAATTCAATATTAATCTTGTTCATGATTATTATCTAGGTTTTTGGTGTGTGTTTTTTCATCTATTTGATTGTAAGAAAATCTGCATGTTTCCTGTTGTTCACTATGATTTCTCCCATTACCACTCCCAGGATGAATCCGACTTTATTGTTACATAGGTTACTTTATTGTTACTATGATTTCTCCTTTTACGATTTCATAGGTTACATCATGTAAAGTTGTCAATCTCAGGTTGGTGATGAGCTTTAGTTCTCCAGATTTGGGGCTTTTCTGATATTTTCTCCCTCGAAGCATTCCTGCATAACCTCGTTGTTTGAGCATGCCAATTTTCTACCACTTGTACCAATTGGCACATGCCAATCTCTGAGTGGTGCCACATTTCACCTATTTTCAATGAGAGTTTAGGGTTTCTCTAACATAGCTTCAGAAATCCGATTCAGTGCCTGCTTGAATATTGTCACATAATACTCATGGTTTGGATTGATGAGCATGTTCTAAATGGTTGGTTGATTCATAAGAACCACCCATATAGTCATCTTGAGATATTTCAGAAGTTTTCTCGGGTTTCCTTTTTCACCGTTTCTAGTGGGTAGGATGGTGTGGGGTGATCCATCAATACTGGTGCTCTTGTAGTAGGGAATTTGTTTTTGGGGATATAAAGGAGCATTTGATGTAGATATCCCATTGGATGCATTCATAGATGGGCACGAGAGGTCAATAATTTAAATTAAAAATATGCAACGTCTAGCATGGCAACCTGAAGGCCGCGAGAGACACTGGTTAAAGATTGTTTTGTGTTGGCCTTAATATAGTCGTGATTTCTTTCTATTATCTTAATGCAAATATATAGTCCGGTCTCATTAAAATGAGGATTGTGGTTGTATTTCTCTTTGGTTTTTTCTCTCTTAATGTTCCAGAAGTTGCCAAAAGTTACGATAGTTGTTTAGTTTGCCTGTTACAACTTAAAAGTGGTTTTTAGCAATGGGAGTCATGTTTTTTAAGGTTCATACTAATATGAAGATCTTGTAATTCTATATTCAGCATAAGAGAAGATGGCCTCTTCTTTGGGCGGTATGACAACAGTTGCCACATCTACATCATTGGGTAACAATGGAAAGGGGAAGAAGTTGGGTGCAATGTTTGATAATTATGGCAGACAATTGTCTTCTCTTTCAGTTTTTTCACCCATTTCCTTTAATCGCTCAAGAAAAAGAGGGACTCTGAGATTACGCGACAGAGAGAAGATAGTTAATACAAGAGCTATGGAAAAGGAGTTGTACTTCAACAAGGATGGCTCAGTGACAAAAAAAATTGCAGGTCAGAGAAAAAATTATGTTTAAAGGAAGGTCACCTGCACGTGAAAATTCACTGCAGTGGATATTTCCTTGTCCACTTATATTCGATTTTAATGTGTTATTTTAATTTTTCATGGAGGGTTGTTTTGGCATATGGTCTAGCATTCAATTGCACACTTACTGAAAGCATTGTCAATTTGTCTTGCAGGCGGTGTAAACAAACTTTCTGATCTTGTTGGAGTCACCCTTGGGGCGAGGGGAAAAATGTTGTCTTGGAGAGCAAGCATGGTTCTCCGAAAATAGTTAATGATGGTGTGACAGTAGCTAAGGAGGTAATTTGTATATGTGTTCTTTGGTTTTCTTTTTAACGTTGTATTAGTTCCCCCTCTTAAATGTCTTAGATTTGGTAGGCATAATTTGAAAACTCAAAGGTGTAAGGAAACATATTTTTTACCCAGTGGTCTACTTGGCCTATGGACTAGCCCCATTAGAGTAATGCATAAAGCTTTTCACAACAATAAAAGGAAAGGGTTATGGCTGAGTCAAATTTTATTGTTATTAACAGTGTAATGAAATGTATCTCAATGCTATGGTTTTGGCCTTTTTATTGGTTGAATTAGAGGACCCAGTTGAAAATATTGGGGCCAAGTTGGTAAGGCAAGCTGCGACAAAGACAAATGATTTAGCTGGGGATGGAACCACAAAATCTGTTGTTCTTGCACATGTTGGAATATTGAAAAATTCCAAAACAATGAATGGAGAATAAATCTCCCTTCCTCTAACACAGAGAAAATAAAAATTTCTTTGACAGGAGACAGGGTTTCAATACTTTGAAAACAAACTTCTATTCCCTTCAATAACTCAAAAAAAAACTATTACACTTCTTCCTCACTGAGAGGGATTACAAAATTATGACTGCTACAAAACGCGGTGCATAAAACCAACTCACTGTCTGTTCAAAACAAACATACTCTGTCTCTAAAACACTCTGTTGTGTTTTTCACTTTCGCACTGCTGTGCATACACACTTAAAAAGTTACACTCAATCTTTCACTTTTTACACACTGTTGTGTAATAAAAAATTTACGTACTGTCTATAAAAAAAACTACCAAGCTTTTTTGTCCTTTTTATTTTTATATGACGTAACATATAAAACATATTATAATAAACCCTCTTTTAAAAAAAATAAAATTAAAACTAAATTCTATGGCCCACCTTTCATTTCACATATGATATATATATAACATATGTTTAAAACATATGTATATATTAAAGCATACATAAAATTAAACTATCAAAACATTAAAGAACCCTTTCCATCGGACTTCAAAAGTCTAAATAGATTGAATTTCAAACCAAATTCGCATTCCAAAATGGGATGCTGACGTCTGCCTAATTTGTAACACGAATTCTCAATCCAATGTGCCTTATAAAAAATTCGGGTCCGGTTTTCAGGTTTTCAGATTCCTTCAATTTCATACGATCCAATATTAATTCTCCACGTGTCCTCCTTTTGAATTTACAAAACTGGGGGTAAATTTATGTTTGTATAATTTCTGGTTGGTGAATTGCGTTAATGATGGTTGTTGTGTCTAAATACAATCCTGTACAGAAATATGGTTGCGGTCGTCTACAAAAAAAACTTACAGGAATTTTAAATGCTGAATTAAATTTCTGGATGGTGTGTAAGCAACCTCCAAAAAAAAATGTTGCTGCTGCATCCGTCCTTCTGCTGCAATAGTTGAAGTTAAAATTCAACAACACAGGATTTAATAAGTGAGGGTGTAAAGGTAACTTTTTGTTGATAGTACTGGATTAAGATCATCTATTCATTTTTGTAGGGTCTTATGGTGTTTGGTTTTTTAGTTTTGGGTTGGGCTTATTGAGTCTAAGATAGTTTTGAGTGAAAAAATTGCTATCAGGTATTAAAAATTTTTGGTTCTTTTGTCAAAATTTATGAGCTTGTTAGGAAATACAAAACTGACAATGGTTGTATCTTAAATTTGTGGAAAATAATTTGAAATGAAACCTTTTTGTTTAGGTTTTTGCAGCAGGTGCAAACCCCGTTCAAATTACTAGGGGCATTGACAAGACAATAAAGGCCCTTGTTTCGGAACTCAAAATTTTGTCAAAGGAGGTAAATGCTTGCCTTTTGAGTAGGATGGTTTTCCTTTTTGCTAATGGTTTGGTTTATCTAATTGAATTAGTTGCCTAAGGTATTTTTGGTTGCAAACTCCTTTTCATTTTTCATACAGTATTGGCCTTATGGAATACATTTGATTGTGTGGTCTTGTTAGATCTACAACATTTGTAGTTGTTTAGTCTTATGGTTGAGGTGCACTTTTATTATGGAAATAATTGATGCAATATTGTCATTTAATCCTTACTGCAGGGTAGCATGTTGAGAAGTTTCTTGTGAAACATTTGGTATTCAAAATGACACTTGATCCTATACAGCATCATGCACTTGACTTCAAAATTAATATTCAAAGTGTGCCAGACAATTCTTGCAAAATTTCAAATATTTATGTTGTTTTAAACCATTATCTTTTCATGTATTGGATGCTGAAAATGAGAAAAAGACTTTGGTATGAAACCAACTGGTGAATAATTTCCAGCAAAACAACCACTTCCAAGACATGATTTAGAATTAGAACATATGTACTTATGAAGCATAGAAAGATATCCTTGATGCATTGTCAATATTTGGCTAGGGTTATTTTTGGAGAAAATAACTCCTTATTCCTAGAATAGTGATCTTCAATACAAGTAAATGCCAGAGAAGAGAGATCATCGTGTGACATAAACCTATTAACAAAAGTGAACAGGGAATGATTATTAATTATGACATACTAAGTTGTCAGTGATTTTGACTATTTGTCTTTAACATGTAAAAATGTTAAATTCCAAACTTACATCATCATGGTTTGGCATCATGAGCTTGACTAATTGTCCACCATGCTCATAATTTCATTGTTTTCTTCATATCTATAAACAATGTTTCAAATAATAATAAAAAATTTCTATAAGAAAAATCCAGACCTCCATGCTGCTGCTCCTTGTGAGACAAAGTCAAAATTTCATTACACAATCTGACACATAAGAATCTCCTATATCCCGGTGGTATGTATCCAAACTCTTATAATAGTGTCTTCAAGACTTATGTTGACATTTCCAATGAGATATTTAAGCAATGAAAGATGGATCCTTCTTCATTGTTGTATATGTAACAATCTTTTATTAATATAAAGATTGATGGTTTTGTCTTTCTGAAAATGAAATGTAAAAATAATTTATTGTGGTCAATTGAAAAGTTTTTTTTTTAAATCTTTTCATTATGGAAGGGTGACATAGATATATGCCCTTCTAATTGAAATTTGGACCCACCCTTCAAATTTGATCACTGTGTGGGACCTTAACAAACAACAAAACTATTCCGCCGCGCGTTATATAAAACATATAACAAAACCTTTGTCAAAACATCAAACGAACCCTTTAGTCGTGGGTATTTCATCACGAATTGATCATTTTACCATGTACCTTCTTCTAGAGGAATATTCTTCCACTTGATTAGGTACTTCATAATGGTTATATGTCAAAGAGATACATAATGTTTATCTATAACTTTTTGTGGTTCAAGAATCAACTTTCATTCTTCATCTAATTTTGGAAGTTCTATTTACATTGGCATATTTTTCCCAAAACCTTTTTTAGGAAAGATACATGAAAAACCTTATGAATGCAAGAAGAAGGAAAATATAACTTCTATACCACTTGTGCAATCCTATGAATAATTATTTAGGGCCATAACATTTTGAGCTAATTCTTTATTCTTCTTTTTCTTGAATGAAGATTTCTTATAATGCTATAATCTAAAAAATACCCAATTACCCTCCTCAAATTATCTTTCACTTCAATTTTGTTCCCCTTGTTTTTTTATCATGTTTCATGTCATTTGAAGGTTTTCCATAATAATTTTCAAAGTTTCTTTAGTATTTTCCATATGTGACTCTATTTCCTATACTTTGGACTTATCTTGCAAAAAGTATGAGATACTAGGAGTTGGATATCCATAAAGGGCCTTAAATGGGGAAATTTTAGTAGATGTGTGATAGGTAGTATCATATTACCATTCTTCCTTGACGAACCCACTTCATCCATTAAGATTTCTTTTCTAAAGAGTAACATTGTAGATAACCTTAAAAACATTCGTTAACTATTTTTGTTTGACCATTTGATTGTGTTTGATATGTAGAACTCATGGCAACTAGTGTTTCTCCACTCATATTAAATAATTATTTCCAAAAGTTTCTTGTTACTATTACTTTAGGAAAACCATGAAGACTATGAATTTCTTTCATGGACACTTCTGCCACTTGGCTTGTTGTTTATGTACTTTGAGCTCTACAAAAAAATCTACAAAATTTGTCTATATAAATGACCACAAAAATGTAATACTTACCTTTATATTTCAGTAACCCTGTAATAAAGTCTATTGATATATCTTATAGTCTTTGAATATGTATGTGGAATGGTTGAAGTAACCCTAGAGATTTTACTATCTCTTTTTTATTTATTATGCAAACCTGACCTTCTCTTACAAAATTTTGAATATCTTTCTTCATTCCTTCCAAAAATATATTTTTTGATCCTTTGAGATGTTTTAAGGAACCATGTGTCCTACCATCAGAGAGACATGGGACTCCCTTAATATTTTTTTATTCAAATATGCTTGCATGCATAAAAATATTCTACATTTGCACCAAAGTATATCTCTCTTTCACTCCCAATGCTCCATAGAGTTCATCCCATCCTTTATAAATTTTAGTTTTTGTTTAGTACTATTGTCATTTTTCCATTTTGGCAAGCTTCTTCTAGCCACCTAGGAATATAAAATGTAATTGGATATAAATTTGAGGCCTCTTCTATTTTAGAAAGAGCATCATGTACTAAATTTTCCTTACCCTTTTTTGCAGATTATCTCAAAATTAAAACTTTGCATTTTTTCTCCTCATTTTTGTTAATCTTCCAATGAAATCCATAGCTTCAAAAAATACTTTATGCTATCATAGTATATCTTGACTTTAAAGTACCTCCCAATGATATACTATCCCCATTTTTTATTGCATGTAATATTGCTTCCATTTATTTTTCATACGTAGATTTCACCAAATATTTTTTTTGAATTCCTTGCTTTTAAAAGCCAATGATATCCCTTATTATGTTAATGTTATGTAAATTCCTTTTCCTAGTGCCTCACACTCTACTATGAATGTTTTACCAAAATTAGGTGTAACCGATGTTGGTGTAGAAGACATGGCATCCATTAAAAGAGAGAATACCAAAGTAGCCTCATCATTCCATATAAATGATATTTTCTTCAAGAGATATGTGAGTGGACTTGAAATGCATGCATAATTCTTAACAAATTATCAATAATATCATGTAAGTCTAAAAAATATTCTAAGAACCTTGATTTTCTTAGCAATAGGTCATTTTGTAATAGCTTGCATCTTTTGAGGCTCCAACTTCACTCCTTCCTTTAAAACAATATGAACCAAATACTCGAATTCTTATTTCCCAAAAGCACATTTGGATATTTTACATAAAAATGATTGTTCTCAATAATTTATATAACTTTTCCACATGTTTAGTGTGGTATTCCCATGATTTATTATAAATATATGTATTATCGAAGAAAACCAACACAAATTTTATAAGATGGGATCAAACAAAATTGTTCTTAAGTCGAGCCCGTCGGACTTCAAACGGCGATAAACCATAATTCAAACCAAATTCGCGTTCCAAAATAGCCTACTGATGTCGGCCAATGTTGTGACGCGAAAACCAATTGAATTCCGCCCTAATATTTTTCGGGTCCGAAGTTGGGCTAGCGTACGGAGGGAGAGTTGTGACGCGAATTTCTTATCAAATTCGCCCTAATATTTTTCGGGTCCGGATTTTCACTGCGCGAGCGGCCCAAACAAATATCCGCTCCAATCAATTTCTGCCATGTGTCCTCAATCAAATGTTGCCCTGTTCCCGGATGTGAGTGCATCCGATGGCGTTTAAGGCGATGGGACATGGATGTGGTGATTTCATATCAATCTCATTAAGTTTTAACGCTATTCAATTAAGTTCCAAGGTTTTCACATCTAATTTCATTAAGTTTTAACACTTTTCAAGATCGGACCTCCACTCCTGTTAGCGATTCCTCATGCTCCAATATGATCCGGCCTTCGGCTCTCATTAATGATCAGAGATTAATTATGATGGGCGTCCTTCGATTGCATTGCAGTCGGGTCGATAATATGGCATTTCGCTATGGTTTTTCAGACGAGCCGGTTGCTGAGTTACACTGCCTGCTCACTATGATGAGAAGGAGAAGTGGCTAGCTGAACTGTTGCTTAGACCTTGCTACATATCTGCATTTCTCTCGATCTGGTCCTTGTCTGTCTTCCTCTGTTTCTTGGAATTTTGCTTCTCCGTCTCCTCTTATGCCCACTGTTGAGACTGCACCCATGCCTCACCTACGTCAAAGGATGTGTTGCCGCAGGGGGAACACTAGAGGTCAACCCCTGCACGCTCTCTCCAGCCCCTCAACCGAGTCGACTTCCCAGTCTAGTGATTATCACGCAGGTCGCTATATAGATACTAGAAGTGGGCGGGGTCAAGTTCTAGGATCTGGCCACCGTATGGACTCCCTTGCTCCTCATTTCCCCACCGCTTCACCTTCTCCCATGACGCACACTGCGCTTTTTTCCTTTAATTGCTCTCTGAACCGCCCACGAATCACAACTTCAATTACTATGGTTTTCTGTGAGGAGGCCCAAATGGAAGAACAATGCACCCATCCGGCGTGTCTGAGCTCAGAAAAAGCTGGCCAGCATTCGGGCCTTCAGGAGGGGAGTGGTGGCATGACTGTGGAGGTAGCACCTAGCGATCCTGGACCTTCCGAAGGATGGTGCCGAATCGTCGAGGAGCCGGAGGAGTAGTTTGGTTAATTTGTTTTTCTTGCTTCGCGGCCCACTTAATTGGGCTTCTTTTAGATTATTTTACTGTGCTGGACCTTTGTAATATTTTTGAATTCTGTAAATTAAACGTTCAAGACTGGTTTCCCCGTATGAGGGCAGTCTTCTTAATTTTTTGATTTTTTGATGAAAAATTTTCCATGAGTCTGGGCAATGTTTTTGACTTCGGTGTAATTTTATTCCCACTGTTAATAGATTAACTTTACTTAGAAAAAAAAATGTTGCCCTGTTTCTATTTTAATCCTGTTTTTTGAAATACAGAGCCATGTTTATATGATTGTTTATAGTTGAAGCGCTGCGGGGTGGTTTATTATATTAATATTTCATGGTCAAATTATGTTCATAACAATTGGAAAAAAAAATGTTGCCCTGTTTCTATTTTAAACATGTTTTTTGAAATACAGAGCCATGTTTATATGGTCTACGTATTATACTCTTTCTCTGTATATCTACAGGAACCTTTTTGCTATGAACAGGGTGGATGTTGTAGCGGGCTACTAATGGAAACAAGCGAGCCTAAACCTTACATCTCGGATGCAACAGATGGTTACCAATTTTGGAATCAAGCGAGCTTGATCTTACAAGCGAGCCTGGGTTTCTGCAGATGGTTTTTATTTCCGGGAACAAGCGAGCCAGAACATACAATCGACCCTGGGTTTATACATATTTTTTCTCTATCATGGATGCTTTCTGTGTGAGGCGTATATCAACAGTACATGTCTCTGCACATTTCTTGTATCCGCTTTATGATACTATTTTATGTGTTGACAGGTTATCACTGTGCCTTCAAAACTAGCGATGCTGGTCTATGTTGCTGGTTTATTGATATGGTCTGATGGTCATTTTATATTTTGGACATATCACACTCCTCACATGATTAACATTTTTCTCTGTTTAAGGATTTTGGGTACTTTAATTTGTATTTGGAACAATGGACGTCGGTACTCTATCTGTTGCTTTACTATTCTACATACTGCTATTTCACTTTCTTATAGATGCCTCGGGCATATTTGGATGCTTTCTCAGATTTGTCGATAATCTCCATGTGGACCGTTACCGAGTTTTATATCATGTCCCTGTATGTGACATGGGGTATTTTTCTATCATTGTCTGGGGTGGGACTTCCACTTTTCTGGATGGATATTTGGGTTCCAATATTCACATGTGAAAATGTAATGACTTCATGGACTGTTTTACTTCATATAATATATTCAAAACAACGTTTTTTCTCTTGTGAAAAAAAAATGATTAATGTTTATCACTATGCCTTCAAAACTAGCGATGCTGGTCTATGTTGCTGGTTTATTGATATGGTCTGATGGTCTTTTTATATTTTGGACATATCACACTCCTCACATGATTAGCGTTTTTCTCTGTTCAAGGATTTTGGGTACTTTAATTTGTATTTGGAACAATGGACGTCGGTACTCTATTTGTTTCTTTACTATTTTACATACTGCTATTTCACTTTCTTATAGATGCCTCGGGCATATTTGGATGCTTTCTCAGATTGTCGATAATCTCCATGTGGACCGTTACTGGGTTTTATATCAAGTCCCTGTATGTGACATGGGGTATTTGTCTATCACTGTCTGGGGTGGGACTTCCACTTTTCTGGATGGATATTTGGGTTCCAATCTTCAGATGTGAAAATGTAATGACTTCATGGGCTGTTTTACTTTATGTAATATATTCAAAACAACGTTTTTTCTCTTGTGAAAAAAAAATGATTAATGTTTATCACTCTGCCTTCAAAACTAGCGATGCTGGTCTATGTTGCTAGTTTATTGATATGGTCTGATGGTCTTTTTATATTTTGGACATATCACACCTCACATGATTAGCGTTTTTCTCTGTTCAAGGATTTTGGGTACTTTAATTTGTATTTGGAACAATGGAGTTCGGTACTCTATCTGTTGCTTTACTATTCTACATACTGCTATTTCACTTTCTTATAGATGCCTCGGGCATATTTGGATGCTTTCTCAGATTGTCGATAATCTCCATGTGGACCGTTACTGGGTTTTATATCATGTCCCCGTATGTGACATGGGGTATTTTTCTATCATTGTCTGGGGTGGGACTTCCACTTTTCTGGATGGATATTTGGGTTCCAATCTTCAGATGTGAAAATGTAATGACTTCATGGACTGTTTTACTTCATATAATATATTCAAAAAAACGTTTTTTCTCTTGTGAAAAAAAAAATGATTGTTTATAGTCGAAGCGTTGCGGGGTGGTTTATTATATTAATATTTCACGATCATTGGAACGCCCAAAATTCATAACAAATATTGGATATTTACTGTCCTATTTTAAAGTTTCATTTTTTTTTTTAAATTGAACCCGCCGTCGGTATACCGACGCCTTGTAAGTGTCGGAATTACGACAGCTTAAAAACATCGGAAGAGCGACAAAATAAAAACGTCGGACCACATTTCGTCGGAATTGTGACAGTTTACAAATGTCGGAAGAGTGACGTTCAAAACGTCGTACCACATTTCGTCGGAATTGCAATAGTTTACAAACGTTGGAAGAGCGACGTCCAAAACGTCGGACCACATTGCGTCGAAATTGCGACAGTTTACAAACTTCGGAAGAGCGACGCTCAAAACGTTAGACCACATTTCGTCAGAATTGTGACAGTTTACAAACATCGGAAGAGCGACGTTCAAAACGTCGGACCACATTTCGTCGAAAGTGTAACAGTTTACAAACGTCGGAAGTGCGACGGTTTGGGAAACGTCAGAAGAGTGACCCCTGTTTGGAAGCGAAAGAAAATGTGTCGGTAGTGCGACACTTTTTAAGTGCGTCGGAATTGCGACGGGATGGAAAACCACGTTTTGCCCATCCTCGAACTGTCGCTCTTGCGACGACTATGTGTCGGAATAGCGACGCATTGGCCGTTGTAAATTCCGCCAAATTTTCTAGTGGTGGTCGGCTTTCTGCCTTGTCTGATGTTTAGTTCTGCATGAGTGGACTCCTCCACTCCATGAATCTCCTCTTGTGGTTGATCCACATCCGTAGGCTCATCTTTCGGAACAAGCAGTTCCTTCACTGCATGCAAGTCTAGCTCCCTCTCAAGCATAACTCGTGCAACACCCACGATCGTTCTGTTCTTCCTCTTTGTGACCCCATTCTGTTGTGGGTTATGAGGCGCTATGAGTTCTCTTCGGATTCATTCTTTGCTACATAAGTCTTTGAATTCACCCGAGATGTATTCACCACCATTATCGCTCCGTAGAGATTTCACTTGCTTCCCTGACTCCTTCTCCACCAATGCTTTAAACTCACAGAAATTTGAGAATGTTTTGCTCTTCTTTTGCATGAAGAAGATCCAGAATCTACGAGAATAGTCATCAAAAAATATAACATAATATTTGTGTTTTGTTGTTGAAGCAACCGATAAAGGTCTACACACATCTGTGTGAATTCTCTCCAGGATCACTGAAGCACGGTTCTCCTTCTCATGAAAGGTGGTCTTCACAAACTTACCCACAGTACATCCCTTGCACTGATATGACTGTGCAAGAGTACCCTTGGGAAGTCTAGTAGAAATCTGCTGCAAAATATTCAAAGCGCCATGGTGAAGATGACCCAATCTCCTGTGCCATAATTCACCCTCATCCAGGCTCACCACTTCTTCTACTTTGCCCACCATTGCAGCGCACCCATCTACCTCCAGCTTGTAGAGATTCTTAACTTGAATCCCTATATTCTTGGTTTGACCCGTTGTTTTATGTCGAAGGAAGGCTTTTCCTTCACTGAAAACAACATCATAACCTTTGTCTTCCAACATTGCGACCGAGAGCAAGTTCTTCTTCAGAACTGGAACATGCATAAAATCTTTCAACAAGAATGTATTACCAGAATCCCTCTCAAAGGTAATGGTCCCAATTTCAGTTGCACTATATCTAACATCGTCGCCCATCTCTATATGCATCTGGAGGTCCTTATCCTCCAAGTCACGAAACAACTCCTTGTCTCCCGTCATATGGAAAGATGCACCACTATCAAGATACCACACCGGTCCCATATAGCTTGAAACCAAGCATGCAATCAAAGATAAATCAAGTTCAAATTGTGAGACTAAGGCCTCTCCAGTTGCAAATCTATCAGCCTTCTTGTTCTTCTTCTTATGTGGGCAGTTAGTGGCAAAATACCCATGTTCGTGATAGTGAAAACACTTCACTTTGGACAAATCCTGCTTCTTGCCTTTAGCTTTGGATTTTGAAGGAAATTTCTTCCCCTTCCCCTTCCTTGATTTGGCAGCCAAAGTGAAATTCTCTTCATCATCATTCTTTGATGAAGATCCATCCCTGGTACCTCGCCTTATCTCCTCCTGCACAAGATTTGACCAAAGTCGCTCCCATCCCAGCAGTTTCTCCCGTCCATTGACAAATTATTTGTAGCTATGCCAACTCTTCGGAAGCCCAAGGAGATCCAAGCTCACCAAGTCTTCATCATCAACAGTAATCCCCACACTTCTTAGTTCATCCCTATAGTGGAAAAACTTCGTGAGATATTTTGGAATACTGTCGCCCTTCTCCATTTTTATTTTTCTGAGCTTGTCTTTCAGCGTCAACTTCCTCTAGTCGTTGTTTCTTTGGAAAAAATCTGTCAAAGCCTTCCACATTAAGAATGGAGTGGCTTTCCCATGACGGCTGGACACAATATGGTCCTTCACAACTTCCAACAGAATTCTTCTTGTCTTTGCTATCTTCTTTTTCCATGCGTTAAGTAATGCAGCATCGCTAGATCCTGGCTTAGGAACATCGCTATCGATGAACTCCTTCAATCCATTATCCTACAGCACTGCCTCCATCCTATCATTCCAGGCTATGTAATTTGAGCTCCCATCAAGGGCATACTCCAATCGCAACCCATTGAAATACATTTCAATGTATACTCAACTTGTGCACCAATATTTTTCTGTAGCAAATTCGAATTGTCCGCCAGCACAAACTCAACAATTCTTCACAATTGAAATTTTCAAGAATTAACACTACTCTGATACCATGTAGAACTTAGTATACACTAAGCATGCATACATCTAGATTCCCCTGATCTTACAATATTTAACTTCTTGAAAAATACAGAATCATTCCACTGTTAATCTTTTACGGAAAATTAATTGCAAACACATGTGAAGCATAAATAAAAACAATCACACATAACACAGTTGTTTAACGGGAAAGCCTGAAGTTGGAAACCCCAAATATATTATATTATGTATCATGGAGATTATGTAACAATCTCATACAAATATTAGTACATCAAGCTCTCAGTACAATCAATCGTCACACACTAACAAGATGAAATCTGTAAATCCATGCACCGATTTCTGCCCTCCTGATAGCCTGCCTCCACTACGCAATCCCTGCTAAAGAATAGCTCTGAATGAATTCGAATTACACTTATCCTTACTGCGCAATCCTCATTGGAAACTCCAATGTGTGTGTGGTGCAATCAATGCATCACTATAGTCACAACAAACAATCCATCTTGCCCTTTCACCTATCTCTCCACTGGGTCTCCACTGGAACTGCCATGCGCTGTAGTTAACTGTTGTATTGTTCAGTTGATTAATGAGTTATTATTTGTGGATTAATTAACTAATTAATTCACTCCACTCTCACTAGTGTATCATTCAGTTAGACTAGATACAACTAGCTCAACTATGTTTAACTCCAATAACTGAGTTAAATTGAATATCAACTCCATGAACTACTCTTCCAACTCTGTCATAACTTTGCCACTTCAGTTCTAACTAAGTCCTCCATGCATGAACCACCAGTAAACCCTAGGAATTGCATAATTCCTTCAACCCACTGATTTGACAACTCTGTACACTGAAATTAAGTGCTCCAAGAGAATAAGTTGATTTTTATTGTTGGATTATTATTAAGAGCTAATAATAATCGACACTTCTATTTTTAGATTGAAAATCTATAAATATATTTCTCCCAATATTCTAAAATAGAATTTCATCTATTTTTCCAACTTGACCAACCATCCACAAATAGCATCTTACAGCTTCTGAAATATGATCACCATGTCTAAAAGTAGACATAGTCTAAAAATAGACTTGTGCCAAAAACAGTCTACAGGCCCACTTAGTGAAGGCGACTCTTTTCACTAAGCTCATCATCTTGTTGAATCTCAACAAAATACACAAGTAAAATTTCTCAACAACATTATATAATAATAATAATAATTAATTAAATAATAATAATAATAAATAAATTATTAATATATATATATATATAGTAAGTCAATATTCTATTCATGTAAGAGAAAGGAGTACATAGTGTCCGATCCAAAACATGCTCTCTCAACCCTACCGGGTTTGTTGACCAAAAAGTGCACTAAATGACAAAAATAAAAAAGGGTCTAAGGACATCGTCCATAAATGGTTGGCCCAGAGGCACCAAAACACAATTAGAACATAAAAAAACACTAGAAATCATACTAGTCTTTTGACGTGATGGATGCAAGGTTGTTCGAGGTCGTTCCTGGAGGTAGTGGAGGGCGGAAGTCACACTGAACATGCCCTTCATAGTGTGTCATCCATGTCTCCAGCTTTAATACTTTCTCTGTGAGTTGGTTTTTCCCCCTTCAGACCACATCTAGTGTTTCCCGGAGTTGACTCTGAAAGTAATGCAGTTGTTCCAGGGAGGTCATCTACATCGCATGCTCCTCGTGACATACATATTCTGTGACATCCACCCTATCGATCCAACTAGAAATGAGAGTGCGGCAGTTCTCTAGACAACAGTGTTGGATACCTTGCCCCTCTTGAACCTTAGAACTAGCTGGCCCGTGTTTCGCCTTGCCGCCACAGGCTTCTCCACCCCTACAAGTCTGCCCTTGACCTTGCGCCCCTCCTCCTCTTCTAACACCATGCTTGCCACCACCACAGCCTCCTCACACACCCACATTTCCCTTCTACGCATTCCTAACAGTTTTTCCACCACGACGGGGCATCACCATAACCAAAGTCTTATTTGCGACCCCAATAGAACCATGGGTGGCAGAGGAGGGAGAACGAACCCGTCACGTCGATGACTTCATGTATTTCTGAAATGGAGGCATGCCTTGAATAGAAACCAGACACCAAACTTCCCACCAAGAAAACACTCTCCAAAGACAAAAACCTCAGACAACACCACCCAAAACAACACGAATTCACTATAATGCTGCCCTCTCCCAACTAGGGACCACTACCACCAAATAAACCAGACACCTCCTGATCAGGAGATCAAGTCTCTTGAAGAAAAATGCTCAAAAATGAAGTTTCTCATAATTGCTCCGAAACAGATCGTCTGGAAAGAGCTCGGCGATACGATCCCAACGCCGCAAACGACACTCAAATCCATTTCCGTATGGAGGATATATTGGAGTTTGAATTTGCCCAATAACTTTCAATTTGGAAAGAAATTTTTTTAATATATTGGATGGGATAAATTTATTTTTTTTATTAAAGTTTAATTAATTCATTAAATTATATATTTATTAATATTTATATGATTTTTATTAATCATATATTATATTATTATTTATATATTTTAATTAATTATTAAAAAAAAATTATTAAACCTTATTAAAAAAACTAAACATAAAAACCCATATATATTTAAAAAAAAATCGAATTATAAAAAACTATGTTAAACCACACATATGTTACAAAATTTTAAATGGCATGTTACTTTTTTATGAAAATGGGTTTAAACCCATAACTCTAAAGTTGTTTAATGAACACGTGCTTCAAATGTTGGAGCGGAGGTGTACGTGCACGTGGGTTTAAAACGTGGGAAGGGGACTATTCAAACGCGGATTGGAGCGGAAGTTCTATTTATTGCATATGATTAACATTATAATGCCGCGTTTTATGTAATTTATTCAACCAACCCCGACGATGGTGGTCCCATGGGGCTTATCCGCCAGCCCTCCAAATTCGGCGGTGAATTCAGCGGTCCGCCCCAAAATTAGAAACCGCCCCTATTTTGTCGAAGCTATCTGGAGTTCCACCAGACTTAGCTGGAGTGATTCTAGGCCAAACTGGCAATTGCAGTAAAATTGTAATTGTAATTGTAAATGTAATTCTATGTAAAATTGTAAATGTAATTGTATGTAAAATTCTAAAATTGTAATTGTATGTAAAATTCTAAAATTGTAATTGTATTTGTAATTGTAATTTTAATTGAATTGTATGTAAAATATTTGTAAAATTGTAATTGTAATTGTAAATGTAATTCTATGTAAAATTTTAAATGTAATTGTATGTAAAATTAAAATTCTAATTCTAATTCTAATCGTAATTCATGTATGTGAAATTAATATAAAATTGTAATTGTAATTCTAATTCTAATTGTAATTATTGTACTTTTAATTGTAATTGTATGTAAAATATTTGTAAAATTTTAATTCTATTTATGTGAAAATTTTAATTGTATTAATGTGAAATGATTTTATTAAAATATTTAGATTTGTAAATTTGCAAATAATTGTAAAATAACAAATCTAGAATAATACAAATTTTTGTAACATAATAAAGTTTAGAAAATAATGAAAATAAATTCATGTACTTTATAACTATCATTATTTTATTATGATCTTACATACAAAAAAAAAGAACTTTATACAGTCCGGCGCGCTTATCATCCTAACATGCACCGGTGCGTCATATAAATAAGACGCACCGATGCATCACAACTCTTCTGCATAACGCAAATAAAAAAAACGCAACTCTATTTTCTTTAAGTGAAAAAAAAAAGCGGCAAATTTGAAAAATGAGCTGAAAAATATTTTCGAAAATCTAATTTCATAAAATAATTCTTTAAATACTAAACAATTTTCATTATTTCACTATTTTTGCTAAAATTTTCAGCCAAATATTTGCAGGAGACAACCTGGAGCAACAGAGTAGGAGGACATTGTGGAGCAGCGAAATACGTTCGAACAGAATTATTTAGACAATCAGAAACCAAACCTTTGGAGATTCAAACCCTGTATCATAGAATTTGAAACCATCTCGTGATTAAATTTGATTACTTTTTTTACTTTTTTCTGGAGTTTATCCATTTTTACCCTAAACCCTTCATTTTTTTGTTTTTTCTCTTTCTTCTCCCTGCTTTTGTGATTTCATAATTAGGGTTTGTCATTTTATATTGACGTCCAACCCACGAGACGACTTGCATAGTCAGATCCCAATCCATTCGGCCATTGCTTGAATTTTTTTAAAAATGGATTTTTCTTTAACGGTGCTCCTTGCATAGTATACCACACCGGTGCTTTGTATTATACAGTGCACCACGAGAGTACTGTAGTAAAAAAAATTGAAAACATTTTTTCTAAATCCGTGCGCCAAATCTGAAATAGGGCACCAGTGCTCCATTTAACTAGGAAAGCACCATACGGTGTATTACACCTTTTTTGCGGTGCGTTTATAATACCCCACACACCGTTAGGTCTATTACACTGTTTTTTACGGTGCGTTTACAATACCCAACGCACCGTACAGTGTATTATACTGTTTTTCGGTGCGTTGTTAATATCTCCATGCACCGGCGATGGTGCGGACCTCGTGAAAGGCGCACCGGTACCTTGAGATTTATTTTTTACCTAAAAAGTTGAAAATTTATTTATAAATATATTAATGAATGATATGGTACAGGTTTCAGATTGATAAAGAAATGTATGACAAGAGATCAAGTAACAAAAATACTGTTAACACATCAAGAAAATCAAAAAAGACAAGTTCTTTGTAAATTTTTTATAAAAAATATTATTTTTGAACTATATGCAAGTTTAACTAATATGTATTGTTTATTGTGTATCATGCAGAGCCACAAAATGACGAAGCTCGATATGATTATTTCTGATCTAGGACCAGAAGAGAGTAAAATTTTAATGGAAAAATTGCAAAAGGATGAATCAAGTGAACGAAAAAAATACTATCGATCCAATATGAGTTTTTTTTTTAATTGTCATTAATAATATACTTAAAATTATTAGATAACATGTGTCAAACAGTCTACTAATTCACATCTGTTTAATGTTGTACAGGGACCAACAACTCAGAAAAGTAATGTTGTTCTAAGAAAAGAAAAAAATAGAACATGCAAATGAAAATCAATTACTCATCTCATGTGGAGTGGTGCTGGAAGTTAACGAAAGGGGGAAAACTTTTACAAAAGTTTGAGGGATCCAGTGGAACAAATGTATAGACGTTATTTCCAACAACAACAACGTGCTTCAAATGTAATATGTAATCATTGAATTTTTCGATCATTAGGTACAATAAATAAACAATTTAGCATTAAATATTAATTTTCAAGAATTTTCTTGCAGAAAAGAAAAGAAAATGGAACCCATTCAGCACATAAAATAGGACAACAAGGAAGAAAATGGTTGATATCTAAGTTTGTGAGTAATTGTTACTTCCTTATAACAACTTAACTAGATTTCATTTTTGTATTTTTTAAGTTGTTTTACAAAAATCATCATTGAATGTCTTCAAACAGGTGCTAACATACAAAGAAGAACCATCAGATGAATTGATTGAAATTGGGTTAAATATGGGTTGTGAGTATATGTTGGCATATCAAAATTTAATTGTGGAATTTGTAAGCATCTATCGATCTTGTTTTAATTAGCTCCGTCTATAATTAATAGAACAAAAACATCTTTTATATTAAATATATGATTTGTTATGGGGTATAAAACTTGCAGGAAACAAAGTATGGAACTGCGCCAATAGATGAAATTTTGAAAGATGGCATGGTACATGGTTTTGAAAGAATGTGTATAATTTATGAGTCAATTGTTGCTATGGTACGTCATTTTTCTTTTCGATTTACATTGATGTATATTATTTAATATTGAAATTTTCATTATTCTCACCAATGTATATACACTCATTTCAGTTTATTTTTATGTTTGTAGATGGAAGGTGAAGAAGAAGAAAAAAATCAACGCCGTGAACACAACATTCCTGAAAATAACCCATGTCATGGAAGTAGCTCTAGCAGTGACAACAGTTCAAGCGAAGAGTGATGACCACTATGTTTGGATATCAAAGCAAGGCATTTTATTTTTTGAAACATGTCTGTGAAATCAGACATTTTTTTTAATGTAATGGACATAGTGTCCCAATTGAAAGACAAAGGGATACGAATATTAACTGTCCCATTTTGTATGATAAAGACTGTCTTATTCATACATATTATATATATAATCATAAAATATGTTTTAATTTATTCTATTGCGTTCTCCATTGTCGTTCTCAAATGCACTAATAAAAATTTAATTCATATGAATATTGTTATAAGATATATATGTGTCCACTTTTGATGAATAATGAATTTTAAAAAACCACAATAATTATGATACGATATAACAAATTAATCCAAAGATCACATTCAAATGCATTAATAAAAATGTAATTAATATGAATATTGTTATAAGATGTGTCGACTTTTGATGAATAATGAATTTTAAACAATCACAATAATTGGACTGTCACAGGTCGATGTTTCTAAAAAATATAACATGAAAACCAGTGTGTGTCAGTAACTATACACCGGTGCGTTTATGTGTCTATGCGCACTGGTGCAGTTATACGATCTATGGGCACCGCAGAAATACCGATACCAGTTATCAATATCGATGCGTTTGTGTGATTCTGCACACTGGGGCATTTACGTATCTATAAGCACTAGTGCCTTTTTATGATCTATGGGCACCGCACGAATACCGATACCAATTATAAATCTCAGTGCCTTTCTATGATATGGCGCACCAGTGCGTTGATATGACCTATGGGCACTGCACAAATCCCAAGACCAATTAGAATGGCCCCGTGTGTTGTATGACCAACACTACGGCTAGTGCGGTTTTACACCTAAACGTCCTAGTTCGTTGGACTGACACAGCCCTGGGGCACTGTCGGCATGTACGCACCGGTGCGTTAAAGGCATAGTAGTGCACCGATGAAAAAACATTCGTAATAACCTCTGGGCACCCATTTATTTTTAGTTTTGTTGAATTTCTGTTAAAAGCTCCACCAAAACCTCCGTAACCATAAACGGATGTTGTAGCAATTTTTTTTTTGACAATTTTGGCCAAGTTTATAACACTAAAAACCTCCTTTATAACCTCTGCTAGAGAGACTTTTCCTTGTAGTGAACGCAACATAATTACTCACACGAATGGTGGACATTATGTCGGTACCTCCCCCTTGTGAAGGGACCAGGAGGCCTATCCCTCACATCGACTCCACTTGTGTTCACACATGGGAGCTAGCATGCACGTGTTTCCCATATCGCACCCCCATCGAGGAATTATTATTATATTTTATAAAGACATATAAATCTGGTTTTCTTTAATTCCTATCATTTACTGTTAACATTAATAACAATAAATAGACATATATCAACCACATTTGTTAATAATAATAAATAATAATCGATTATTAATGATAGTTCACCATTATTAATAATTATATAATAATGGTTACTAATTATCAATAAGTAATAATTATTTTTACTTATAATAATTGTTAACTATTAACAATTTTTAATAATTAATTATTATATATTATTATTAATTAATAATTTTTTATTTATAATTACAATTAAAATTAGAGCTAGAATTATAATTATGAACCCAAGGGATTAATAAACCCAAGGAATTTATATTATAAACCCAATTGATTATTGTTAAATTTAGATAACCATGGTATGTTCTATGCTTAAAGAAGTTTTACTTCAATCTTACTTATAGGCCCAATTCAATTTAGAAATCACATAAACATGAAAGTAAAATGTTGATAGAACATAATAATAGATCAGCATAAGACAAACCAAATAATATAACAGAATTTGTAATTATTCTTGTCCAACAAATATAGAGATGAATGTTTGTTACAAGAGTCAACATGATGCCCTAGCGAGCAAAGCCTTAAATTGGCCAAACCAACTTTTCCAACAACCAAATCAGCCTCTCTCCAAGTATTACACACACCCCTCAAAGACAACACCAAAAAGTCAACGCAAGTCAACAAAAAATGGTCAACGCAAAAGTCAATGTTGCAGTCAACGAACAACAGTCAAAGTCAATACTTCCCCTCGATTTTTGTGCCCTCAAATGTGGCCTCAAGAAATCAGATTTTATGTCCAAGAAAGAGGGTCAAACTCCAAGAATTTACCCACGGTCAACGCTTCAGCAAAACCCTAAAAATAGTCTGCAATTTTTAGCAGCTTCAGATTCACACGTGTGAGGGATGGAAGCCTCTCCTAGACTGTATGAACCAATCAAATCACAAGTAGAGTGTGTGATGAGATGATGATGAAATGATCATCATATCTCTCCTATTTATATCCATCAATGAGGGTGTGTGACACATTTGTTGAGGCTTGTGAGCCTACATTACAAATCTGGTTGACCTTGTCAATTTGCACATGTGTGGTAAATCAAATCAAAATATAAGTTATGCTCATCCAAACAAGATGATCTTTAGATAAATCTTTCACCTCTCTGAAAGAGGAATCCAAAAAAAAATATAATCATCATCATATGAGCAGCGCAACATGGAGTTTGGACCTAGTTTCTCAAAATTAACACTCCCTCTCAACTAGGGAGAACTCCATTTGTCCACTTGTGGCATCTTGTCATCAGTACCATCATGTACTATCATCATCATCATCCTACAGTCCTATGTCATCCTTATGTAACATGTTTTTCTGGCTCTGAGGGAAAACAAACGAGAGTGAGTCACAAAGACATCACACTCCACTAACCTGAAGTCAGCTTAGAGGTTAAAACCTCAATTGAACTTAAGAGAGTCACATACTAACCCGAAGTTAGTTTATTGAACCGAAGTCAATTTTAGAGGTAAGAAACTCATCAGACTTGATCCGAGATCAAGGTGTTGGACACATCCCCATCCTAGACATAAAGCGTACGACAATCTCTGATGCGTCCATCAGTCTTGCTATTGGTCTCTATCCACATTTCCCACCTCATTGGCTAAATGAGAGGTACTTCCCATGAGTCTAAAACTGCATGGATAGGATGCACGCAAGGCATAGATCAAAGAGAGGGTGAATCAACTCAACATCATAATGGTGGGGAAGAAGCACAACAAGGTTCGTCAAGCCTAGCCCTGTGTGTGCTTATAGCTCCAAGAAGCTATCCCCAAGTCCCCCTAGAGCTCGTAGAGCTCATTTTCCAACTCAAGTTGGACCCTCACAATATGGTCTTTCCATGATTCCAATATTTTCACGGAAGGTTAAAAATTTGACCTTCCCCAGGGTCTTCATGAGAATATTTGCGACCTATTCATAAGTTCCAATGTGATCAAGCCTTACCACGCCTCGCTATACCATATCCCGGATAAAGTGGTACCTAATATCAATGTGCTTGGGCTGATTGTGGAACACGAGATTCTCAGAAAGATGAATCCCACTCTGGTTATCACAAAGGATAACAATGGTATCTAGCACATTTCCAAACAGCTCACTAAAGATCTTTCTCAACCAAAAATCTTCACAACAAGCCATACTCGCTGCAATGTATTCGACCACAATAGTGCTCAAAGCAACTGATTTCTTCTTCCTGCTCATCCAAGATATCATAGCAAAACCCAAGGTGAAGCAACATCCTGATGTGATCTTACGATCCACCACACTTCCAGCCCAATCGACATCGGTATATCCATGGAGTCTCCAACTCCCGACAGTGTATCTCAGCCCATGGTTGATTGTGCCCCAAAGATATCTCAATATATTCTTGGCACCAATCCAGTGAAAGTGATGAGGCTCAACCATATGTTGACTCAAAGTGTTCAATGCAAAACATACGTTTGGACGGGATTTCACTAAGAACATCAGGGCCCCTGCGAGTTGTCGATACTCAGTGGGATTTTCCAGCTCAGGCCCAAAAATGCCTCCACACAACTTCTTAAAGTTGAGTTCCATCAGTGTCGACATAGAATCATAGTCCACCATTCCAAATCTCTCCAAAAACTTCACAATATATTTTCCTTGACACAGCAAAATCTCACTTGACTTCTTCTAGATCTCCAAGCCTAAGAAATAGTGCATCAATCCTAGGTCCTTCATTTCGAACTTGGAAGCTAGCTCCCTCTTACATTGATAAATGAGAGGTTCAGCACCTATCAGGAAGATATTTTCCACATAGAGAACCAAAATAAGAGGCATTTCTTTATCAACCTTAAAATAAAGGTTTAGATCGACATCACTTGGTCCACATAAACCTCTTCCTTGATTGAACCATGTAGAAAGGCAGTCTTCACATCCATCTGATGGAGACTCCATCCTTGCATTGTAGCAAGGGAAATGATAGATCGGATGGTGGTATAACGGGTGACAGGTGCGAATATATCATCATAATCTATGCCTTATTTTTAAGAGAAGCCTCGGGCAACAAATATTTCCTTGTACTTTTCATCACTTCCATTGGCTCCATGCTTGATCTTGAAGAGCCATTTCGAGGTGACAACAGATTTGTCCTCCGGTCTCAGGACCACTTCCTAGACAACATTCTTCATAATGGACTCATATTCTTCGTGCATAGCATCCTTCCAAACTTGATGCTTTACGGCTTGTTCAAATTATCCAAGCTCAGATTGTACAATTGTACTCATAGCTACTAGGTACTCTTGGTACCTATTCGGCTTCTTAATTTCACAGAATGTCCCCCTTGGGGCAATATGTATCTCAACATCTTCGAGAGTGTCCCTAAGCCATGAGGGTCTCCTTTTATTAGAAGGAGGTAGATCAACAGGATCCATTGGTCCTTCAACATCGGGCATAGATTCGTCCTTCGGTTCTTCCTGCCTTACAACTTCTTCTTCTTCTTTGTCTTCCTTTGAACTAGAAAGAATTCTTACTTTCTTGAGGGAAAAATCTTCATCGAAGATGACATTGTGACATATCTCCATTTCTCTTTGACCAGGCACATAAATTCTATATGCCTTTGAGGTTTCACTGTAGCCCACAAGCATTCCCTTCTTCCCAGAAGCATCCAACCTGCTTCTCTTTTCTTTCGGCACATGAAAATAAATAGGACTTCCAAAAACTCTAAGGTGGGAGACATCATGCTTCTTACTAGAGAAGACTTCTTCGGGAGTTTTGGAATTTAATGCGGAATGCGGGCATCTATTTTGAACATACACAACAATGTTCATAGCTTCTTCCCATATAAACTTCGAAAGACCTTGGTCATCTAACATGGCACAGATAGCTTCCACAATGGTTCTATTCTTTCTTTCAGCAACACCATTTTTCTCAGGATTATACACAGTCGTGGTCTCCCTCTTAATGCCAGCTTACCTACAAAAGTCAATGAATTCATTTGACTCATACTTGGTCCCATTATCGGTCCTCAAAATTTTGATTTTCTTCCCAGTTTGATTTTCAACCAAGGCCTTGAAGGTATACCATTTGAATGCTTCGCCCTTATTCTTCAAGAAATATATCCAAGTCTTGTGGGAGAAGTCATATATAAAATTCATGTAATACAAACATCCTCCCAAGGATGTTACCGACAACATACCAGATAGATCATAATGTATCAATTGCAAGATATCTGATGTCCTTGTGACATTTGAGGGGAAAGGTCCCCTTGTATGCTTCCCTTCACCACAACCCTGCCATATACCTTCATGATAATCTTTGAACTCGGGCATCCCTATCACCACCTTCCTTGCTTCAGGAAGGGCTTTGTAATGAAGGTGTGCAAACCTCTAGTGCCATATCTCATTTTGAAGAGTTGTATCTGATACGGATCCTAGGGGATGCCCCTAAGATATAAGAAAATTGAAATGGATCTTGGGGAGGGAGGCCATCAAGATCTGAAAAATTGAAATGCCAAAAAAAATGATAGAACACACCATAAATAAAACCAATTTTTACCCCAGATGCGGGTGCTTATTTGTCTTGCAACGTGGCGGGGGATGTGGTTCGACGCGTGGGCTCATTACTCCACCACCCTAACCCACATCCTTGTCTTCATTAACTACTCTGCAGTCACTTGCTTTGCTGCATTAACACAGCATAGACGCCCAAGCTCGTGCCCTTTCACCTTGAGAATGTCTTCCTCTGGAAGATTCATTCCTGTTATGATGCCTCTTCATTCCTTATTCTCCCCGGTTGCAGCTGAGCACAACTCCAGAACCTGCACTAGGCGTCGCTACTCCATAACCTTTTGTATCGATCTTGCCCCTAGTCTTCACGTCTCGCAGAGCTCACTCTGCCATATGGGGCTCTGGCCACCCTTTGAGTCTTTCTCTGCTCAGTGAGATTACCCTCCCCTGACCTCTATTCCATACCACTCTGCTGGCCGCTCTCATCACCCTGCTCTGAGCACAATGCCCCGATTATGACAGCGTATGCGTAGCCATCGAGGCACCAGTTAAGGTCGTCCTCCCCACCAACCCTCCACTACTACTTCCGGCTCTTCGTCTCTCTTCGATTAACTCCCTATGTCACTATACTGATACTAGGAGTGCTCGTGGCCATGGACGTGGGCATGGGCTTTCTCATTATGATTGGGGCTCGCCTAGTCACGTCTCTGGACACCTACACTCTGCCCAGCTTCGCTTTCCCTGCTCTCTCAACAGGCCGACAATTATTGCCACCATCAAAATTGAATTCAAGGAGGAGCCTCCTGATTCGGCAGCGGTGCTTCCTAATGCTGGAATGGAGCACAGGGTCGTTGAACAGCATTGTTCTCCAACCAGCGACAGCCTGAAATGAAAAGCTCCTAGTTGCAGTTCTTTGCAGGATACTGGAGTTGAAGTCAGTCCGGGCGACACCAAGCAAGGCTGCCATAATGCTAAAGATGACAAGCAAGAAGAGGACGATGACCCGTATTCCTACGGGTGTCGAGTGGTTGAGGAACCTCCCCCTTCCTTTCATGATTCTTAATCTGGCCAGTCTCCTTCTTCACAGGTTTTTGGATGGGTACACACCCAAGCTCGTTATGTTTACTTGCTCTTTGCTTCAGTTTTTCAATTACCAGTCTATGCTTCTAGGTCGGTTTCGCCTGCGTGGGCGGCATGTTTTTTTGTTTTGGTTGGGAACACACTTCAGCTCTTCACGCTTACCTGCTCTTCGCTTCTGGTTTTTGGTAAACTTTCATTGTTTCAAAGCCGGTTTCCCCTGCGAGGGCGACATGTTTTTGCTTGTCTGCACGATGATTTCTGTTGAAGTGGCACATATAGCAAAATTTCTATGTCTAGTATGCTGTGTTAGAATGCCAATTCTATGGGACAGATCAACTGAGGCCTCGGCCTCCTTGTAACTCTTTTTGTACATTAATAGAATAGTCTCATTCAAAAAAAAACCACAAAGAAATGTTTTATTAAAACATATAATAGCTGTAAAAGCTACATTGTAGTGGACAATATGTCCTTTTACAAAGTGAGGCTTGTTATTTATAGCCTTTTTTTGAGTTGCAATAACATGGGAAGATACCATAGGTGGATACCATGGGCCAATACATGGCCCCCAATGGATTTCCTCCAACTTGATAGAGTGTATCAACTCTAAAACCAATAGTAAGAGATTCTTTGAATTTCTTCTTCCAAATGCGTACCTTTCCAGCATTGAATGCCACCTTGAATCCTTTGTCTTCCATTTTCGAAATGGACACAAGGTTATTGTTCAAATCAGGTACATACAACACATCTTGTAAGCGGAGGACTTGACCTTGAGATAGATGAAGGGTCACAGTCCCTTTCCCTTTCATGGGATAGGTGGCATTGTCTCCAAGGATAATTTCTAAATTAGAATCCTTCTCAATTAGATCAGAGAGGGCTTCTTTACATCCAATGAGGTGCCTTGAAGCACCGCTATCAATCAACCAGACATCCAGGGTGTCGGGAGGAGATGCAGCAGAGAGGGCAGATATAAGAATATATTCATTTTTCATATTATCAACAATATTGGACTCATCATACCTGGAATTCCTTGACCTCTTGAAAGGTTGTCCATTTCCACTTCCATCAGAGGGATCCTTCCTCTTTTCTTTGAACCTGTTTTTCCTTTGATTTCCATTCCACCTGAATTTGTTGTTCTCATCATCCCTTGGAGAGTCCCTTCTATTGGGGCACTCTCTTTCATATTGACCAAGCTTGTTACAAGTGTAACATCTTCCCTTTCTTCCTTTGGGCCCCGCTCTTCCATGGTTTTGATTTCTCAGACCACCATGGTTCTTCTTCTTTGCATGAGCGGTAAAGGCGGTAGGTTCACCTCTATTCCCATTTGAGGGATGGTCTATCTCCATAATCCTTGTTTCCTATTGAGTGCATATTGTCAACAATTCATCAAAATCAAGAATCATTGACCATTTCTGTCAATGCTTCAATCATTGGTCAAAAGACATCATTCAAAGTCAATGCTTCTCCTCGATTTTTGTTCCCTCAAAACGCAGCCTCAATAAATCATATTTTTTGTCCAAGAAAGAGGGTCAAACTCCAAGAATTTACCCACGGTCAACGTTGGTCAACACTTCAAGAAAACCCCAAAAAATAGTTCGTGATCGAAATCTAGATTGGGGGCAAAAATTTGCAAAAAATTTAAAGTGCTCATAATCACACCAAACCAAAACGACCGGATAGGTCTCATCACTAGGAAACTAATGCACTTCGTTTCACTCAGAACAAAGTCTATATGAGGAAGATAGAGCCTGTTGTTCGTTCTCCTAAACAGCTAAAAAAATTACAGAAAAGGACAGAAAAGTGACATGGAAGCCTAGTCAACAAAAAGGAAAAATCATGGGAATATTTCTCCATTTTGTCCAATGACACTATGCCAAGTGTCAATCTATGGTTGGTTGTTATGTGGGTGAATTTTCACATTTTTATTGGTTTAATTTTAAGCCAATGGGAAGAGGGCATGTGGCAAGCCTGGAGGCCGCCACGTGCCCCCCCCCCCCCCCTCTAAGGCCGAATTTGGTTAAGTGTAAGGTAAAATTTTATTGTTTCTTGTGGAAAAAATTATGTATTGGCGGAAGGGTGGAGGTCGAGGTCGAACCCGCAACCTCCCCCACATAACCCACAAACCTTACCACTTACTCTACACAACAGATCTTATTATGTATGGTGCACGATACATATTTATTTTAATACAAAGGTTTGGGCGGGGTTTAAAAAGGGGCCATCCCCTTACCACAGGACCACGCCCCAGTACCATGACAGAGGGCTTACTCCCTAATGGTATAGATTACCATTAATACGTGTTCTTAACCCTTAAACCCCAGTTTAAAACACTAATCCCATTCGTAATTACGGATTTTGTAAATGTTCTTAGAGCACTAATATACATTTAAGCCGCACTTAACATTAATTAATCTTGAGATTCATTCAGCGGTCAGTTGGGCGGGTCCGCTATTTTTAGCGCCACCTCCACATTTGTCGCACTTAACTAGATTTTCTCCAGATTTGGAGGAGTTTTCCTAGGGAAAACTGAAGAAGCCATAACTTTGGCATATTCGACCAATTTTGGCTCAAAAAGATTCATTCCTACATGATTTGGATGCTTTGAGCATGATGGCTCAGGCTACAGAGGCGTTGGAGCACTTATGTAAGTGATTTTTCCACTTTCAATATTAAAGAAGCCGAGGGCCACCAAGGGAGGAGGTCATGCCTAGTCCACTTGAAGACCATTTTCAGAGCTTGAAGAGTCTATTTTGAGGTTTTTGAGTCTTCTGAAGCCAATGGAGCATGTTGCAAAGCCATTGGAGCACTGTAGGTGCATGTAATCATAGAACTGACCATTAATCCAAATCGGTCCTCGCCAATTGAAGCAGGTCCATAGAGATGTAGCTCAGGAGGGGTGAACTATGTTATCAAATACTGAGTAATGTGTTTGTTGTGTGTTATTTTTCTACAATTTTATTTGTTGTACATGTGTTTTTAACATCTAATTAACTCATGAATTTCTCATAAAAAACACAAAACTTGGCACATAAACCCTCACATAACTGACTAATTTGAGACGATCCTAAACACATTTATTTTATAATGATGAGGGAGATAGCACAACAAAACTAGTTTTCCCATATTCAAGTCAGTCTGCAATTTTCAGCAGCTTCATATTCACATGTGTGAGGGACGGAAGCCTCTCCTAGGTTGTACGAACCAATCAAATCACAAGTAGAGTGTATTATGAGATGACCATGAAATGAGCAACATCTCTCTGCTATTTATATCAATCAATGAGGGTGTGTGACACATCTGTTGGGGCTTGTGAGCCTACATTACAAATCTAGCCAACCTTGTCAATTTTCACATGTGTGGAAAATAAAATCAAAATATAAGTTCTTCTCATCCAAACAATATGATATTTAGATCAATCTTGTGCCTCTCCGGAAGAGGAATCCAACAAAAATATAATCATCATTATATGAGCAGTGCAACATGGAGTTTGGACCTAGTTTCCCAAAATTAACAATTATAAACCGAAGGTATTTATATTAAACCTTGGAATTAATATTTAAACCCTATAAATAATATATACCTGAGGAATATGAACCCTTAGATTAATAAACTCAAGGGATTGATATTATAAACCCAAGGCACTAATAAACCCACTGGATTAATACTAAAAACCTAAGGGAATAATATTATAAACCCAAGGCACTAATAAACCCATGGGATTACTACTAAAAATCCAAGGGAATAATATTAAACCCAAGGGATTAATATTGTAAACCTAAGGTATATAACCCCTATGATAAATATCATAAACCCTAAAATAAACATGGTTGACCATGGTTTATTTTCACATTAAGACAATCCTTGTCACAATGTGATGTTGTACCATAGTTGACCATCATTTACAATGGTTTACCATGGTAGCTTTTTATATTGAGACAATATTTGTCACAATGCGACGTTGGACCATGGTTGATGTTCATATTGAGACAATATTTGTCACAATGTAACATTGTACCATGGTTGTCCATGGTTGACCATGTTTGACCATGATTGACCATGATTGATTTTCATATTAAGAAAATTGTTTTCATAATGCAACGTTGTACCATGTTTGACCATGATTGAACATGGCTAACCATGGTTGTTTTTCATATTGAGACAATCTTTGTCACAATGTCATGTTGGACCATGGTTGACAATGGTTGAACATGGTTGATTTTCATATGGAGACGAAGATGGACAATATTTGTCACAATGTGGCATCAGACCATGGTTGAGTGTGGTTGACCATGATGATAAACCCAAGGAATTGATATTATAAACCCAAGGAAATAATACTAAAAACTGAAGGGATTATCAACCAAAGGGAATAATATTAAACCCAAGGGATTAATATTATAAACCTAGGGTATATAAACCCTAAGATAAATATGATAAACCCTAAAATAAACATGGATGACCATGGTTGATTGTCATATTGACACAATATTTATCACAATGCGATGTTGGGCCATGGTTGACCATGGTTGATTTTCATATTGACACAATCTTTATCTCCATGCGACGTTGGACCACGGTTGATTTTCATATTGAGACAATATTTGTCACAATGTGAGTTTGGACCATGGTTGTCACAATGTGATGTTGGACCAAGAGACAACCTTTGTCACAATGTGACGATGGTTATTAACCTTAGTTGACCATGGTTTATTTTTATATTGAGACAATATTTGTCTCAATGCGTCATTGGACCATGCGTCATTAACCATGGTTGACCGTGGTTAATTTTTTATTGAGACAACCTCTGTCACAATGTGATGTTGGACCTTTTTTTACCAAGTTTAACCATGATTGACCATAATTGACCATGGTCGACCATGTTTGACCAATGTTGACCGTGATTGACCATGCCTAACCATGGTTGACCATGATTTATTTTTGAGACAATATTTGTCACAACACGAAGTTGGAACATGGTTGACCATGGTTGATTTTCATATTGAGATAATATTTGTCACAATGTGACGTTGGACCATCATTGACCATGGTTGAAAATGGTTGGCCATGGTTGATTTTCATTTTGAGACAATTATTGTCACAATATGACGTTATTCCATGGTGGACCATGATTATAAACCCAAGGGATCTATATTATAAACCCAAGGGATTAATACAAAAAACCCAAGGGATTATGATTCTAAGGGAATGATATTAAACCCATGGGATTAATATTATAAACACAAGGTATATAAGCCCTAATATAAATATTATAAACTCTAAAATAAACATGGTTGACCATGGTTAACCATAGTTGATTTTCATATTGATAAATTCTTTGTCACAATGCGATGGTGGAACATGATTGACCATAATTTACCATGGTTGACCTAAGAGATTGGCACTATAAATCCAAGAGATTAATATTATAAAACCAATGTATTATAAATTAATGGGAATAATATTAAACCCAAGGGATTAATATTGTAAGCCCGAGGTGTATAAACCCTACGGTAAATATTATAAACCCTAAAATAAACATTGTTGACCATGTTTGACCATACTTGATTTTCATATTGACACAATATTTGTCACAATGCGACGTTGGATGATGGTTGACCATGTTTGCTTTTCATATTGAGACAAATTTTGTCACAATGCGACGTTAGAAAATGGTCGACCATGGTTGATTTTCATCTTGAGACAATATTTGTCAAAATTTTACATTAGACCATGGTTGACCATGGTTCACTGTGGTTGATTTTCGTATTGAGACAATATTTGTCACAATGTGATGTTGGACCATTGTTGACCAAGGTTAACCATGATTGACCAAAATTGACCATGGTCGACCATGTTTGACCAATTTTTATTGTGATTGACCATGCCTAACCATGGTTGACCATGATTTATTTTCATATTGAGACAATATTTTTCAAAATGCGAAGTTGGACCATGGTTAACCATATATTGAGACAATATTTGTCACAATGTGACGTTGGACCATGGTTGAAAATGGTTGACCAGGGTTGATTTTTATATTGAGACCATTATTGTCACAATATGACGTTGGTCCATGGTTTACCATGATTATAAACTCAATGGATTGATATTATAAACCCAAGGGAATAATAAATATAAGGGATTAATACTAAAAATCCAAGGGATTATGAATCCAAGGGAATGATATTAAACCAAAGGGATTAATATTATAAACACAAGGTATATAAACCTTAATATAAATATTATAAATTCTAAAATAAACATTTTTGACCATGGTTGACCATAGTTGATTTTCATATTGAGACAATATTTATCACAATGCAATAGTGGACCATAGTTGACCATAATTGACCATGGTTGACCCAAGAGATTGACACTATAAATCCAAGGGATTAATATTACAAACCCAATGTATTATAAACCAAGGGGAACAATATTAAACCCAATGATTTAATATTATAAACCAAAGGTATATAAACCCTATGATAAATATTATAAACCCTAAAATAAACATTTTTGACCATGGTTGACCATGGTTTATTTTCATATTGACACAATCTTTGTCACAATGCGATGTTGGATGATGGTTGACGATGATTTATTTTCATACAGAGACAATCTTTGTCATAATGCGACGTTGGACCATGGTTGACCGTGGTTGATTTTCATATTGATAAAATCTTTATCAGAATGTGAGATTGGACCATGGTTGATAATTCTTGACCATGGATGACCATGGTTGTCATAATGTGGCATTGGACCATCAGAAAATATTTGTCACAGTGCAACACGGTTTTTTACTATGGTTGACCATGGTTGATTTCCATATTGAGACAATCTTTGAAACAATATGACAATGGACCATGGTTTACTGTAATTGATTTTCATATTGAGACAATATTTCTCATAATGTGATGTTGGACCATTTTAGACCAAGGTGAACCATTATTAACCATAATTGATCATGGTTGACCATGTTTGATCAATGTTGACCATGATTGACCATGCATGACCATGGTTGACCATGATTGATTTTCATATTGAGACAATATTTGTCACCGTGCGACATTCGACCATGGTTGGACATTAAGAATATGAACACTAGGAATACAGACCGTGGGATTAATAAACCCAATGGATTGATATTATAAAACCATGGAAATAATAAACTCAAGGGATTAATAATAAAAACACAAGGAATTATAAATCCAAGGTATATAAATCGTAAGATAAATATTATAAACCCTAAAATAAACACAGTTGATCATGGTTGATTTTCATATTGAGACAATCTTTTTCATAATGTGACGTTGGACAATGGTTGACCATTATTGTCACATTGTGACATTGGAACATGAGAAAATATTTGTCACAATGTGACCATGGTTAATTGTTATTGACGATGGTTGACCATGATTGATTTTCATATTGAGTCAATCTTTCTCACAATGCGACGTTAGATCATGGTTGATTTTCATATTGAGACAACCTTTATCAAAATGTGGCATTGGACCATGGTTGACCATGATTGACTATAATTGACCACGGTAGACCATTTTTTACTAATGCTGACCATTAGTTACCATGGTTGACCATGATTGATTTTCATATTAAGAAAATATTTGTAAGAGATTAATATTATAAACCCTAAGATGAATATTATTAACTCTAAAATAAACATTAAACCATGACATTAATATTACAAACCTTAGGAGTAATATTATAAACCCAAGGGATTATAAACCCAAGAGAATAACAGTGAACCCTAGGATTAATATTAACCCAGAGGAATATAAACCCTAAGATTAATAAACAAAAGGGAATATTATTGTAAACCTAGGGTATTTTAAACTAAAGGGAATAATACTAAACCTAAGGGATTAATATTATAAACCCTAATATAAACAATAAAAATGGGCTAAAATAAACATTGTTGACCATGGTTGATTTTCATATTGACCTTACAAAAATTATTAAGGCTAGGAATATAAACCCTAAGATTAATAAAACGAAGAGATTGTAAGCCCTAGGAATGTGACGTTGGACCATATTTGACCATAATTAAAAATATTAATCAAATAAGTATTAGTTATTAAACACAATTAACTTATTTATTAATTATTTATTAATTAAAATTAAACTTATTAATTATTAAAGTTAAACTATTAAACCTATTAATTAAATATTAAGCTTAAACTTGTTCATTAATTAATTAAACATAAAATTATTAATTAATTATTAGTTATTAAAGAATTATGAATTATTAAACATAATTAAATTTATTAATTAGATAATAATTCTAATTAATTATTAATGAAAATTAAACTTTGTTCAAATTAAATTTTCGGGTAATCACATCATAAATAATGGAGTTGTCTTAAGTGTGACTTTTTGGAGTTTCAGGTGCCGGAATTCGATGAAACAATTTGAGGTAAAATCTTGATTTATGTTATTTAAACTGGTTTTTTTATTGTATATATGGATTCAACACCCTAAAAAACCTCTAGGGCACTTCGATTGTGCAAGGTTACCCATCAAACTTCTATTTTCAATGAATTCCTGCCGGATTTTAGAGAAATTAGACTGAAAAAAACCATCGTAAAAGCTTTCAAAAAGTCGCACTAAAGACTACTCCAAATAGAGTTGATGTGTTTCGAACTACCGAGTGTAGTTTATCATCAGGAGAATGATGATTGTGCTGATCAAATACACAAATATATAATGCAGATATGACAACGGTCAAAACCAAAAATAATAATAAAAATGGACGTTAAGAAATTATTATTAGTAATTACAATTTTTACCCATTATAACTATATAAAATAATATTAATTATAATCATAAAATTAGAAATAAGCTCAGAAAAAAAATGAAATAAAACAAAAGTCGAAACTAAATTTAATAATAATTAATAATTAAAAAAAATAACAAAACTAATGAACTCTCAAAAGTAAAAAACTAAAAATAAAAAAATTAATAATAATAAACACTAAAATTAATAATAAAAATAAAAACAATTGAAAAAAAAATGTAGAAAAAAAAACCATGAATATAAAGCATAAGTAAACGTTATATATATATATATATATATATTAGGAAAAGGAAAACCCAAAAAACAGAGCCACACCTAGGGAAGAGGAAAAGGAACAATACTAGAAGCAGAGAGACGAGATCCAACAACTGCTAATCTTCCACCCGTCTTCCCTATTCAGCGTATGAGACCTTTTCTAAATTTCAATTGCTTCCCTAAATTTGTGGTGATGGAAATACTCAACCCTAGAAATGACTTTGAACTCCTCCAAACATACGTGGTGCATAGTCTTCCCAACATGTTCGGCCATAGCGGACGACTGAGTTCTACAATGTCTGATATCAAACACATGCTCTTGAATTCTGCTATTAATAGAATGATCAGATTCTCCAATATAGGGGATCCCATAGGAACAGGGTATCATATATACACCGTGCATGCTCTTAGGGTCCAACGAGTCTTTAACAGATCAGAGGGAAGCCAAAATAGTGTTCAAAGGTCTAAAAGAGGAGTGAAATCCTTTCTTTCCTCAAAATATGAGTGATTTTGTCAGTAGTACCCTGGATAAAAGACATATGAACACTACCAACTAAATCATTTTGATCTCTCTTTGGTTTCAAACCTCTGCTAGCATTTAAGAAAGCCCTCAAACCTTGACTTTTACTATATCCATTATTATAAAATAACTTAAGGACGTGGGCCTTCTCTTCATCTAAGTGTTCATCATCTGAAACCCTAAGAGCTCTTGTGGCCAATGTGATGAGAACAACAAATTTTTGAGAAAGAAAATGATGAGAGCTAGCATGAAGATACCACTCAGTGTGAGTTTTATTCCGAAAGACTCAATGAGAGAAGGAGCCCTTATCATTTCTAGAGATGAGCACATCTAGAAAATGAAGGCTACCATCAAACTTAGTTTCCATAGTGAAATTAATGGAGCTAGACTGATCATTCAGGTGTTGGTGAAAATAATCCAACTTTTGACAACCATGAGACTAGTTAGCCCAATTGGTCAAGTTCCTATTGCTAAGTACCTCTCCAATTGGGAGGTCATGAGGTCAATTCTCCTTGATGCCCTTAGGGTTAGGATTTTCTAGTTTGGTCAGTAGGATGTGATCCCTTCAAGTTAATTTGCACAATTTTTGGATTTCTTAAATGTTAGCAAAGGTCTGAAACCAAAGAGAGATCAAAATGATTTAGTTGGTAGTATTCATCTTCCTTTTATCGAGGGTTCTATTGACAAATTCGCTCGTATTTTGAGGAAACATAAGATCTCTTCCTCTTTTAGACCTTTGAACACTATTTGAGGACCAAAGAGAGATCAAAGATTTAGTTGGTAATATTCATATTCCTTTTCTCAAGGGTTCTATTGACAGATTCACTCGTATTTTGAGGAAACATAAGATCTCTTCCTCTTTTAGACCTTTGAACACTATTTAAGGTTTCCTCTAATCTATTAAAGACTCGATGGACCCTAAGAGCATGAAAGGTGTATACATGATCCCATGTTCCTATGAGATCCCCTATATTGGAGAAACCTGAAATTATATTAATAGGAGAATTCAGGAGCATGCGATTGATATCAAGTATTGTAGATCTCGGTCCTCTAAACTGGTCGAACATTTGAGGAAGACTATGCACCACGTGTATTTGGAGGATTCCAAAGTCATTGTGAGGGTTGAGCATTTCCATCACCACAAATTTAGGGAAGCTATTGAAATTGAGAAAAGGTCTCATACGTTGAATAGGGATAACGGGTGGAAGATTAGCAGTTGTTGTATCCCGTCTCTCTGCTCTTAATATTGTTCATTTTCCTCTTCCCTAGATGTGGCTTCTCATTTTTAGGTTTTCATTTTTCCGATGTTTATATATATATAGTTTACTTATGGTTTAGCTCCATGTTTTTTTGTTTTTATTTTTATTATTAATTTGTTAATTTTAGTTTTTATTATTATTATTTAGTTTTTTTTATAGTTTTTTACTTTTGTTTTTGTTTTACTATTTCAAAATTTCGTGTTTACTATTTCAAAAAAGTTTGTTTGTTTGATTATTATTAATATTAATTTTTAATTGGTTGACTTATGTTTTTATTAGTTTATTAGTTTATTAGTTTTATTATTTTTTATTTTTTATTATTATTATTTTTATTTAGTTTACTTTTGAATTTTGTATTATTTTCATTTTGTTTTTTAATTTTATTTTGAATTTTATGATTATAATTAATATTATTTTATTATATAGTTATAATAGGTAAAAAATTTAATTAATAATAATAATAATTTCCTAACGTTCATTTTTATTATTTTATTATTATTTTTGGTTTTGATCATTGTCATCTCTGCATCTGTATTATATAATTGTGGATTGTGCATTTAATTAACACAATTATCATTCTCTGATGATAAACTACCCTCAATAGTTAAAAACTTATTGACTTTATTATTTGTGATGTGATAAAAGTCTTATTTTAAATATATTTATCAATCAATAAAATTGATATATTTTAGTGCAAATTTTTGTGATTCATAATTTTTTTAGGATAAATCACATTTATGATTTGCAAATCGACCCATTTCTAAAACCAATATTTCCATCTTAATTCTAATAATAAACCACATTTTATGGTTCGAAATAAGTTGATCTGAAATTAATCAATATAATTTATCTTCTATCTTAGTTCTGAGAACAAACCACATTTTGTGATTCTAAACGCATTCCAATATAATTTAAAAAATAATAATAATAATAATAATAATAATAAAATAAATTTTATTATCATCTATAAATAACTTATAAAATGGTTACTTAAAGTACTCGTTTATTATTAAATTTTGTTTTGAGAAGTAAAGAATTATATAATTTGAGTCTATCCAAGTCTAAATAATTTAAGGAGATGAAATATCATTTAAAAAAGCGAGTATTAATAAAGTAAATTTTTAATAATAAAAAAAACGGGTTCACCTTTACTTATATTTATGTTAGTATTATTATATTTATTTGTGAAAACAACTCCCCTAGTTGTCACTGTGTTCATGTTTGAGCCATTGGATTAAATGTTAGATGATTGAAATGTTTTAGGCCATTAGATCAAGTAAATATTTTTATATATGTTTTTTATAATGTTAGTTAACGTTGTAATGTCATGTTTAACATTTTGACTATGTAAAATTACACAAAACTAAAAATAAAAGTAAACTAGCAATTGCACCATCACCAGATGTTGCAAAGGACATGCCGTAAGCAAGATATCTATAGCGATTTTTGTCAATTTTAGTAAAGCAAGATATATATAGTCATTTTGGTCAATTTTAGTAAAGGCAAGAGAAGCCATCAAGTTCAATAATAATTTTGTCTGTCCCAATTTTTATATTGATAAGAAAAATTAAGAGTGAGATATTAAAGCATAATACACAAAATATTAAAAAAGGAAGGTGCTCCATTCTTATTGTATTGAATATTAAACCATTAAGAAAGTGATAATAAAACACAATAAGGCAAGGATATAATATAACGACCATGTTGGCCATAATATCTATGACATTTCCATAGTGACTAGAATTTTCATTGTATTCACATTTCAAAACTAAGGAGAAAAGAGGAGAACATAAACTTCACCTTATAGTTAATTTTTGCTCATATTAAATTGTTTTACCTTCCACATGAGTTTTTCTCAAATAGAATTTTTCCATGATTCAAAAATGTTATCATTTAAACCTCATTTTATTTTATAATTTCCGTATTAAAATAAATAATATTAATTTTGATTTTACAATGAAATCATACATAATAAAATATAAAAATTGTTAGGAACAAATTAAAATATCTAAAATCAATTAAATATCCATAAATATTGCAACACTTCAATTAAATTAAATTAGATTATAAATATTTATTAAAAATAAAAAGGAAAACCCCACTAACCCTGCTGCTTCTCATCCCAACCTTGTGTCCACCCACCCCACCTCGTGCTTCCTCCACTATCCACGACCCCTCCTTGATAGTGGTGACACCACCCATTCTGTCAAGATCCTCCATCTGCCATTTGAGTGGTGAATCACTCGAGCTGCAGTGCACGTTTAGAATTGATCCACTCCACTCTAAATTAATTTTAGAGAGTCATCCCTGAAACTATTGAATCCTTCGAGTCTCAAATTTTAACACCTACCCAACAACCACCAGGAATTTCGATATGTATTCCATTAAGCCATGTGAGCTACCCAATATTTTTTGCCCCTAGTTTTTTTAATTCCATGTATTAATTTGATTTATTAAAATCTAATTCTATTTCCTATGAGTAGGTCTGCTATTTCTTAATTTGATTCACCCCTGGGCTTGTTTAATTAATTTGACATTTATTAATTTGATTTATTAAAATCTAATTCTAATTTTACGAATCCACCATATACGAAGACCAAAACCCTCACAACTCTGCATATAGAAACTATTAGATCAGATTTTTCTTTGCAAATAACATACTTCCTGGCAATATAATACATTATTGCAAATCTCAAAATTGTATAAGCCTGTCAGAGTCACCTTACTGAGTTCAAATTATTTTATTTATTTGACTTTTAACATTAACATATAAATATAAAATTAATATTTTATTTAAATATTAACATTAATATATAAATATAAATTTATTTTCAAGCGTCATGAACACAAATTTTAAGTCCAAACATGACAACCAATATCATTTCCAATGAACTAGTGTTACACTAGCAATTCAAAAACGATTTATAACCTCAATTGATGTAGGAATTATATACAAGATGCATGTATATATCCAAATTCTTCTAATCTAACAATATTTATCTTCTTGCTAAATACAAAATCCTTCCACTGTTAATATTTTGCGGAAATTAAAATCAATTGCAAACACTTGAAGCAACAAAAACAATTGCACATAACACAGTTGTTTAACGGGAAAGCCTGAAGCTGAAAACCCCAACTATCATATATTATGTATCATGGATATCATGTAACAATTTCATACAAAGCTTAGGACATCAAGCTCTCAGCACAATCAATCGTCACACACTAATCAGAAGAAATCTGCAAATCCATGCACCGATTTCTTGCCACCTGATAGCCTGCCTCCACTGTCCAATCCCTGCTGAAGAACAGCTCTAAATGAATTCAAATTACCCTTGTTCGTACTGCGCAATCGTCATTGGCAACTCCAATGTGTGTGTGGTGCAATCAATGCATCACTATAGTCACAACAGATAGTCCATCTTGCCTTTTCACCTATCTCTCCACTGGGTCTCCACTGGAACTGACATGCACTGTAGTTAACTGTTGTATTGTTCAGTTGATTAATCAGTTATTATTTGTGAATTAATTAACTAACTAATTCACTCCACTCCCACTAGTGTATCATTCAGTTAGACTATATACAACTAGCTCAACTGAGTTTAACTCCATTAACTAAGTTAAACTGAATAACAACTCCATGAACTACTCTTCCACCTCTATCATAACTTTGTCACTTCAGTTCTAACTGAATCCTCCATGCATGAACCACCAGTAAACCCTAGGAATTGCGTAATTCCTTCAGCCCACTGATTTGACAAATTTGTGCACTGAAATTAAGTGGTCCAAGAGAATAAATTTTTGTTTATTGTCGGATTATTATTAAGAGCTAATAATAATCGACACTTCTATTTTTAGATCGACGATCTATAAATAGACTTCGCCCAATATTCTAAAAATAGAATTTCATATATTTTTCCAACTTGACCAACCATCCACAAATAGCATCCTACAACTTCTGAAATATGATCACCATGTATAAAAATAGACATAGTCTAAAAATAGACTTACACCTAAAAATAGCCTACGGGCACACTTAGTGAAGGCAACTCATTTTCACTACACTCATCATTTTGTTGAATCTCAACAATTGAGAAAACATACATCGATCTATATGTACCAAAGTAATAAGTAAACTCATTCGACTAGGATTCCTCCGTATCTCCATGGGTAGAACTTGGATTCTGATCCTTTACAATTGAATCCCCAGATCCGACATCAGCGGCCATATCCCCTTTGTTGGAATCGAACCAGCAAACTTCAACAGCTCGTTCAATCAGTTTCTCCATAACGAGTTCTTCAATTATAACTGGCTTCACCATTCGAGTAGGAAGTGGTGGAGAGTTAGCAAAGGTATCACTGTACTCAGTTCTCTCTGTTTCGTCCTGCTCATTCAATACATTTTCTTGCGCTTATTTTCTTGTGTTGTAATTAGGAAGTGCATGAAATTCAGTTTGAAGATTTAAATCTAGTGCTTTTGTACCAGTAGTACCAATATCTTGGACTTGATGCATCATGTGATCATCTGATTTTTGCACATCATAATCTGGATTGTGAGCAGTGATACCATAAGAAGCTTCTTTGGACTACAAAATCAGAGCGAGGCCTACCGATGACTGACCTGTGACCATTAAATCAAGAAATTACAGTACTGCAATGCGTTCAATTACAGGGAACATAAATTCAAACTGCAGTTTGTAGAGCTATAGATATAGCTAGAGCTATAGACACATCCTTTTGTCTTCTCGTCGTCTCTACAAGAGATGTAGCTCTATGATCACTTGCAGCACCTGCAAGCATGTTTTAATCATGGCACGTCCATTGGACCTCAGTCTCTAGTGCTTCCATGTCCCTGGTGATCTGAGTTCCATTTAACAAAGTTCGAGCAGAAAATGAAAAAATGCATTCAACTTAGGCGATACAGCCGATGCATTGTCCATTGCAAGAAAAACCATGTTGAAAAGTATTAATATTATTAAATAATCATAGAAACAAAAGAGAATTTGAGAATTTCTAATTGCAAGGTCTCAAACCATGTTGAACAAGTTAATACTATTAAATAATTATAGAAACAAAGAAAAAATTGAGAATTTCTTACAAGATCTGAAACCATGTTGAACAGCATTAATTATTAAAGAATTATCTAAACAAAGAGGATAAATTGAGAATTTCTTACAAGGTCTGAAACCATGCTGAACAACAGTATCACTATTAAAGAATTAACAATAGTATTACTATTAAAGAATTATAGAAATAGAGGAGAATTTGAGAATTTAAGCCCCATCAACATGATCTACTGAAAGCCCATCTGAGTGCCATTTAAAAAATTTCAAGCAGTGCTTCCGGGTCCCTCGTGAGCTGAGTGCCATTTAACAAAGTTTGAGCAGAAAATGAAAAAATGCATTCAACTTAGGCGATACAGTAGATGCATTGTCCACTGCAAGAAAAACCATGCTGAAAAGCGTTAATACTATTAAATAATCATAGAAACAAAAGAGAATTTGAGAATTTCTAATTACAAGGTCTCAAACCATGCTAAACAAGTTAATACTATTAAAGAATTATAGAAATAGAGAAAAATTTGAGAATTTCTTACAAGATCTAAAACCATGCTGAACAACATTAATATTATTAAAAAATTATATAAACAAAGAGGAGAAATTGAGAACTTCTTACAAGGTCTGAAACCATGTTGAACAACAGTATCACTATTAAAGAATTAACAATAGTATTACTATTAAATAATTATAGAAACATAGGAGAATTTGAGAATTTAAGCCCCATCATCATGATCTGCTAAAAGCTCATCTATTTTCTTCTCTGCATCCTCCTGCAGAGGTGCTGAAAACCCATCTATTTTCTTCTCAGCATCCTCCCGCAAGTAAGGTACTTGATGCTCGTCTGCAAGATGCAAAACGTTTTAATCCTCACGTAAGTAAGGTACTTGATGCTTTTTTGCAAGATGCAAAATGTTTTAATAATTGTATTGTAAACTAAGTAAACTAGATATTTCTAACTACTTTTTCATTTTCATCCAGTGGTTGAATATGTTTTAATCGTCTAACATATAATCGAATGGTTTCAAGTTATGACATGGTGCACAAAGGAAAGTTGTTTTCAAATAGTGATGCCTTACGGCGTAATTAAATAAAAACATTGACATAATGTAATGAATATTTTAACTAGGTCAAAATACAATGAAAAATAAAAATAATAAAATAAAATATTAATAAACTATAAATACAGCCCATGGTATTGACCCATGGTATTCATGTGGAATGTAGTTTCTTTATAGGGGGGAACTAAGATGACCTAAATCAATCTTAACTCTAGATCTAAACTAATTATTTAAAGAAATCATTTTTAAATGTTTATAACCATTATTCTTTTAAAATTTTACTTAATAAAATGTATCTAAATTTTCATACATCCAAATATACATAGTTTTTCTTGTTCTGTATTATTTTTGTTATAATTATTTTATTATTCCAAAAATACATGGTTTTTTTTGTTATATATTATTTATGTTACAACTGTTTTATAATTCATGAGTATTATTTCTTAATATATAAAAAAGTTAAATTAATAATGAATTTTTTTTAAATATGTGATCTTTTTTAAATTTCCAAAATATTTTAGAGGACATGATTTATCTTGAGAAATAATCATGAATGTTCATAATTCTCATTTCTTAAATAACACTAAATTTACTTTTAAAGGTGTCGGTAACAATTGTTTGTCAAAGTCAAGGATATAGAAGAAAGGAGACATGGTGAAGAGAAGCTTCCAACCTTATAACAAGCCCTAAAAAGGCATAACGTTGAATCTATGGAGAGAAGCTTCCAACCTTACAACAAGCCCTAAAAAGGCATAACAGTGAATGTATGGAATCCATAACGTTGAATGTATGGAATCAATTTTCCCTAATACACATGAGAAGTGCAATGAAAAATCTTGGAATTTGGAAAATGTCATGAAGCTTATCTCATGTTACATTCATTTAGATCTGAAGTATATGGAAGAAGAAAAATAGGACAATGGATACTTATCAAGAATGTATGATTCTTTAGAAGGAAACGACGTTGACAAGGCTATGGAGGACCAAATAGCAGAATTAAAAACAGAAGACGACTCTTCAAAAAATGAGTTACTCGAGGATTTTGGAATCCAGATGAGCTACATTATCTCACTAATTCAAGCAAGCGCTCAAAAAGAGAGAGACAATAGTGATATAGAGACGATTTATTCTTAAACAAGAGAAAGCTAGAATTATAACCCGAGATAGGGTTATGGGAAGAGAAAAATTCCAATTGTAAGGAGGAGTCAAAGTTACATGAGTAGTATTTCACTCAACATAATTCTCCATCTCGTATTCTGGAGGAGAAAGTTCCTACTACCTCATCAATTGAAGACACTACAAGGAAAAGACGCTCTAGCGGAGGTTATAAAGGAGGTTTTTAGTGTTATAAACTTGGCCAAAATTGTCAAAAAAACATTTGCTACAACATCTGTTTATGGTTACGGAGGTTTTGGTGGAGCTTTTAATGGAAATTCAACACAACTAAAAAAAAAATGGGCGGCCGGAGGTTATTACAGATGTTTTTTCATCAATGCACTACTATGCCTTTAACGCACCGGTGTGTACATTCTGACGGTGCCCCAGGGCTGTGCCAGTCCAACGCACCAGGATGTTTAGGTGTAAAACCGCACTGGGCATAGTGTCGGTCATACAACGCACGAGGCCATTCTAATTGGTATTGGGATTTGTGCAGTGCCCATAGGTCGTATCAACCCATCGGTGCGTCGTATCATAGAAAGGCACCGAGATTTATAATTGGTATCGGTATTCATGCGGTGCCCATAGATCGTAAAAATGCACCAGCGCTTATAGATACGTAAACGCCCCGGTGTGCAATATCACACAAACGCACCGATATTGATAACTGGTATCGGTATTTGTGCGATGCCCATAGATCGTATAATGGCACCAGTGCGTATAGACACATAAACACACCGGTGTACAGTTACTGACACACACCGGTTTTCATGTTGTATTTTTTAAAAACATAGACCTGTAACAGTCCAATTATTGTGATTGTTTTAAATTCATTATTCATCAAAAGTTGACACATCTTATAACAATATTCATATTAATTACATTTGTATTAATGCATTTGAATGTGATGTTTGGATTAATTTGTTATATCATATCATAATTATTGTGGTTTTTTAAAATTCATTATTCATCAAAAGTCGACACATATATAGCTTATAATAATATTCATATGAATTAAATTTTTATTAGTGCATTTGAGAATGACAATGGAGAATGCAATAGAATAAATTAAAACATGTTTTATGATTATATATATATATATATATATATATATATATATATATATATATATATATATATATATATATATATATATATATATATATATATATGAATAAAACAATCTTTATCATACAAAATGGGACAGTTATTGGTATCCCTTTGTCTTTCAATTGGGACACTATGTCCATTACATTAAACAAAATGTTTGATTTCATAGAAATATATATTTCAAAAAATAAAACACCTTGCTTTGATATCCAACCATAGTGATCATCACTCTTCGCTTGAACTGTTGTCACTGCTAGAGCTACTTCCATGACTTAGCTTATTTTCAGGAATGTTTTGTTCATGGTGTTGATTGTTTTCTTTTTCTTCACCTTCCATCTACAAACATAAAAATAAATTGAAATGAATGTATATACATTGGTGAGAATAATGAAAATTGCAATATTAAATAATATACATCAATGTAAATCGAAAAGAAAAATGACATACCATAGCAACAATTGACTCATAAATTATACACATTCTTTCAAAACCATGTACCATGCCATCTTTCAAAATTTCATCTGTTGGCGCAGTTCCATACTTTGTTTCCTACAAGTTTTATACCCCATAACAAATCATATATTTAATGTTTAAAAGATGTTTTTTTCTATTAATTATAGATGGAGCTAAGTAAAACAAGATCAATATATGCTTACAAATTTCACAATTAAATTCTGATATGCCAACATATACTCACAACCCATATTTAACCCAATTTTAATCAATTTGTCTGATGGTTCTTCTTTGTATGTTAGCACCTGTTTAAAGACATTCAATGATGATTTTTGCAAAACAACTTAAAAAAAACAAAAATGAAATCTAGTTAAGTTGTTATAAGGAAGTAACAATTACTTACAAACCTAGAGATCAACCATTTTCTTCCTTGTCGTCTTGTTTTATGTGCTGAATGGGTTCCATTTTCTTTTCTTTTCTGCAAGAAAATTCTTGAAAATTAATATTTAATGCTAAATTGTTTATTTATTGTACCTAATGATCGAAAAATTCAATGATTACATATTACATTTGAAGCACGTTGTTGTTGTTGGAAAGAACGTCTATACATTCGTTCCACTAGATCCCTCAAACTTTTGTAAAAAAATTTCTCCTTTCGTTAACTTGCAGCACTGCTCCAGATGAGCTAAGGAGCAATTAATTTTCATTTGCATGTTCTATTTTTTTTCTTTTCTTAGAACAAAATTCCTTTTCTAAGTTGTTGGTCCCTGTACAGCATTAAACAAATGTGAATTAGTAGATTGTTTGACACATGTTATCTAATAATTTTAAGTATATTATTAATGATAATTAAAAAAATAAACTCATATTGGATCGATAGTATTTTTTCATTCACCTAATTCATCCTTTTGCAATTTTTCCATTAAAATTTTACGCTCTTCTGGTCCTAGATCAGAACTAATCATATTGAGCTTCATCATTTTGTGGCTCTGCATGATACATAGTAAACAATACATATTATTTAAACTTACATATAGTTCAAAATTAATTTTTTTTATAAAAAATTTACAAAGAACTTGTCTTTTTTGCTTTTCTTGATGTGTTAACAGTATTTTTGTTACTTGATATCTTGTCATACATTTCTTTATCAATCTGAAACTTGTACCATATTATTCATTAATATATTTATAAATAAATTCTCAACTTTTCAAGTAGAAAATAAATCTCAAGGTACTAGTGCATCTTTCACGAGGTCCGCACTGTCGCTGGTGCGTGGGGATATTAACAACACACCGCAAAACAGTATAATACATCGTACAGTGCATTGGGTATTGTAAACGCACCGCAAAAAACAGTGTAATAGACCTAATGGTGTGTGGAGTATTATAAATGCACCGCAAAACCAGTGTAATACATCGGACGGTGCTTTCCTAGTTAAATGAAGCACCAGTGCCCTATTTCAGATTTGGCGCATGGATTTAAAAAAAAAAACGTTTTCATTTTTTTTACTACAGTACTTTTGCAGTGCGCTGTATAATACAGAGCACCGATGCGGTATAGTACGCAGGGCACACCGATAAAGAAAAATCTATTTTTTCAAAAATTCACGCAATGGCCGAATGGATTGGGATCCGACTATGCAAGTCATCCCGTGGGTTGGATGTCAATCTAAAATTAAAAACCCTAATTTTGAAATCACAGAAATAGGGAGAAGAAAGGGCAAAAACAAAAAAATGAAGGGTTTAGGGTAAAAATGGATCAACTGCAGGAAAAAAAAAAAAAAAAAGGTACAGAAAAAAGTAAAAAAAATAATCAAATTTAATTACAAGATGGTTTCAAATTCTATGATACAGGGTTTGAATCACCAAAGTTTTGGTTTCTGATTGTCTAAATACTTCTATTCGAACGTATTTCGCTACTCCACAGTGTCCTCCTGCTCTCTTGCTCCAGGTTGTCTCCTGCAAATATCTGGCTGAAAATTTTAGCAAAAATAGCGAAATAATGAAAAGTGTTTAGTATTTAAAGAATTATTTTATGAAATTAGGTTTTCGAAAATATTTTGCCGCCCATTTTTCAAATTGCCGCTTTTTTTTCACTTAAAGAAAATAGAGTTGCGTTTTTTTATTTGCGTTTATTCGTTACCGGTGCGTGTTAGGATGATATGTGTGTTGGACTCTAAAGTTTTTTTTTTTTTTTGTATGTAAGATCATAATAAAAAAATGATAATTATAAAGTACATGAATTTATTTTCATTATTTTTCTAAACTTTATTATGTTACAAAAAATTTGTATTATTCTAGATTTGTTATTTTACAATTATTTGCAAATTTACAAATTTAAATATTTTAATAAAATCATTTCACATTAATACAATTAAAATTTTCACATTAATAGAATTAAAATTTTACAAATATTTTACATATAATTACAATTAAAAGTACAATAATTACAATTACAATTACAATTTTACATTAATTTCACCTACATGAATTGCGATTAGAATTACAATTACAATTTTAATTTTACATACGATTACATTTACAATCAATTACAATTTTACAAATATTTTACATACAATTACAATTACAATTTTAGAATTTTACATACAATTACATTTACAATTTTACATAGAATTACATTTACAATTACAATTACAATTTTACAAATATTTACATACAATTCAATTAAAATTAAAATTACAATTTTAGAATTTTATATACAATTACATTTACAATTTTACATAGAATTACATTTACAATTACAATTACAATTTTATAAATATTTTACATACAATTCAATTAAAATTACAATTACAATTTTAGAATTTTACATACAATTACAATTTTACAATTTTTCATATATACAATTACAATCATTTCAGAATAAATTAAATATTACAATTACAATTAAAATTTTACGTTAATAAATATTTTACATACAATTACAGTTTAAATTACAATAAGTACAAATACAAATACAATTTTACATACAATTAAAATTTAAATTACAATTACAATCACGACATAATATTTAATAAATATCATGGTCATTTAATATTAAATTAATTAATAAACATCATCACAATCATGATAACCATCGTACAAACATCATATTCGACTAATAAACACATTCAAACATCAAATTAACATTACATATTAAGATCATCACAACACAAACATCAAATATACATCTCAATATGTCAAATAACTCATGCTATCACATATATACATCTATATGCAAGCTAAACATTAAATGAACATATCTAACATGACCTAACAATATGCGCCACATCATGATGATCATTAACATGAAAATTAAGTACAACTGCAACATGAACATAAAATAAATGGACCATATATATAACTGAATATTGTTAAAAATATACAATTGTAATATAGATGTCATGGATCAGGACCTGGTGGTAGTATAACAACATCAATGGCAGTACTACAAGTGGATGTTTGTTCAGTAAAGCTGGGTGCAGCCTCGACAGTCGATGGTCGAGCCTGCTCATGATCATGATCACTAGTACTGATGGATGCATCCACAGGTGGTAGTACAACATCAATATGAGCAATAGTAGTGGAGGCATGCTCAGTGAATAGTGCAACCTCGGTAGTCGATGGTACAGCCTGCTCATGATCATCATGACTAGTACTAATGGATGTAGCTGCAGGCTGCTCAATGGGTGTGGTTGATGGTCCACCCTCATCTCCAAGATTACCATCAGATGCTGCCATTGGAGCATCATGCTCATCAAGCGCGCCGCGAGGTGAACGATCATGAGATGCATATGATTCGTTGCTTGCAGACTCATATCCAGCACGTGTCTTGGCTCGACTACGCCTATAGCTACGGACAGTCCTCCTGAGTCGTGTAAATGATGTCGTAGCTCCTACGACATGCCGCATTAGGCCGTATATGTCACGCGGCATGCCTCTCCACATCCTTAACAGCTTATCGTCGGCCTGTATCTCTCTGTAATGAGTGGGCCATATGCCCACATCAACAATCAATGCACAGAGTTAGTTGGCCAACTCCATCCTATATCTGGTCTCAGGTCAACCACGCCTAGCAAAAGGCGTCACCAGTGCACCATGATGAGTAGGAGCATGTCTCTCTGATGCACTGGCCCCATCCCCATCATGATCATGCTCGACATCTCTATATCCTTATCGTCATCATCAGGATCCACACCTGGATCATGTGGTGGACCTGGCATCTCCTCGCCATCGAAAGAGCCAATGTCTGCAAAATATATACAAGTACACAACAATAATTAGACAATTTCATTACACAATTTAATAAAAACAAGTTAATTAAGAACATGCTAGAATAAATATAAATAAAACAGTAATATTACCTCTATCATCTAGCGGCTCATCAGCTGTGAAGAGGATGTTGGGACACCCTCGCCAATCTAAGCCAACATAAAGACATGGGACCAAAATGAAGGGATGCAGCCCGTCAACACTGGCTAGTAAGTCTAGTGAATCATGTGATATCCTGGCTGGAAACAAAATGTCTCCACTCTTGGGCATCATCTGCTCCCACATGTGCATCTAGGCCTCAAACATCGACCTACGAGGCTGTCGAACAAAACTAGGTCTCATCTCTAGAAACCTCTCAAAAAATAAAAAAAATAGCTCTGAAGAAAAAGGGAAGTTGACCCTCCCTTGTGCATGAGCACGACATCTATCTAAGGCCATACAAAACTGCCACAAAAAAATGGCAAATCACTTGACAAGTTGTGGTTGTTGTACTAAAAAATCAACATAATATAAAAGCGAGCAACTAATGCATTGCCCATCACTGGTGTTGTGCGAAATGGTCCAAATGATAAGGGAGAGGCACTGCATATCCTGTCTACCAAAAGCACCTATATGTAACTGACCTCCAGGTACCTGAAACTCTGAAGGAGACAGTACATGTGCTCCAATGTATCTCTGGGAGTAAACTAACTAACTCCCTGTTGCACAACCAGCTGGCACGTCTGGGAATGAGGGAAAATCCACCCCTCTCCTCGATAGTCTTGTAATAAAATAAATATCCTCCTCAGTGGGTGTATACTACTATTTAGGACCAACCTGGAAAGCCTATCGGTGGGCATTCCACCTGCCGATAAGATCTCTCTAAAAAACACTATGTGCTTTTAGGGAAGTAGCCTCCTCATAGAACTTGAGGAGGCCTACCTGCCTAAGGATCTCCTGAGTATCTGCAGTAATAGGGTGAGGGTATGCATGTCTCTCCCTATCTTGGGCCTCCCATTGGCGAATCATGTCATACTGTTCAGCCTGTTGTTGATGTTGTTCCTCCTCTTCTCTCTGAAATCATTGCCATATTAAATTTAAAAAAAGTATTAAAACATACATGTATTTAGGAATATATATATATATATATATATTTTTGAAAAAGAAAACAAATAGACAAGTCGGTGCGCCATAAAAACAGTCACGCACCGGTCGCGGTGCATCTTAAGAATATATACCACCAGTCTCAGTGCTCCTAATGAAATACAATGCACTGGCCTCAGTGCAGCTGTCTATTTTTCAAGCACCATTAACTTCATCAAAGTTCAGAATAGCGGTGCGCTGACTGAAATATATGCCCCGACGCGTATAGTCGTGTCAGCACACCGACTTCATGACAATTACATAGCTAACGATGTGGTCTTTTACCCGACCACACCATTGACCATCTCGGAATCGAGAATGTGGTGCGCTCACATATACTGAGGTGGATAATTTCGTCAACGAACTGCACTATGATTTCCGCGGTCAACAGTGCGCCTGGATAAATGAGCGCACCGCCTTTTATTTTATTTTTTTATTTTAAAATTATTCGGGGCGCCTTTCGGTACCACCCCGCAAACGATGCGGATACCATTAGCACCGGTGGCAGTGCAACTTGTAAATTTTACAGGCGACACCGCTATCCGGTGCGAGCCGAACAGATCTGGCGCACCACGCAACAAATTTTTTTTTTAATGGTTATTTTTAAGGTTATTTCAATTTCTAATCCACTAAAAGTATTAATTATGGAAAAACTAGAAAAATACATGTACATGTACATATGGAGGCATATTGGTTGTAAACTTTGCAAAAGAAAATTTCCCCACCGTTTTTCAAAATGCACGCTGGAGATTGGTGGCCAATGTAGAGCAGCAATGCATGTAATGGGTGCAATGAGAGCGCCGATGTCAGGGCAGCTCAGACAAGGGGAAATGGCACCGGTGCTTAAGAGCTCTGGAGCACTGAGGAAAGTGAAAATGAAGTTTTTTGGTCGTAATTTTTTTTTTATTTAACCCTGTTCCGGTGCGTGGGATTTTATAGGCGCACCGGTATGCTTACCTAGAACCACACCGTGCTGTGTCAAATTTGGCACATTTTTTATAATGCACCAGGGAGGTTCCCTAACACTGCACCGGGATGTTTCAGTTTCGGCACGAAATTTTGATGAGGCACCGGGGCCGAAAATCCATAAAACATTGGTGCGGAATAGTCATAAAGCCTCGGTTTTTTGGCCTTAAAATTTTTTTTATGTAACACTATTCCGGTGCGTGCGGTTTATCGGCGCACCGGTGCTCTTGGGTAAGAACGCACTAGCGCATTTCTATTTTGGCACGGTGTTTTATGATGCACCGGCACGGAAGAGTGGTGAAGCACCGGTGCGTTACAGTAATAGGAGGCCCCGAATGTGTGTGTACGTCGCGCAAGCTGTCCGGTGTACCAATGTCTCATGCGTACCGGTGCGTTCTATGGTAGGGCACGCACCGGTAATTGAGAGCTTAGAAGCACTGGAAAACTGAAAAATCCGAGTTATTTTGCCGTAATTTTCTAATATAACCCTTTACCAGTGCGCGTTGTTTATAGGCGCACCGATGCTCTTTGATAAGAATGCACCGGCGCATTTCTGTTTCGGCACGGTGTTTTATGATGCACCGGAGCAGAAGAGTGGTGAAGCACCGATGTGTTACAGGAATAGGAGGCCCCGGATGTGTGTGTACGTCGCGCAAGCTATCCGATGTGCCAATGTCTCGTGCACACCAGTGTGCTCTATGGTAGGGTGCGCATCGGTAATTGAGAGCTCAGAAGCACTGGAAAACTGAAAAATCTGGGTTATTTTGCCGTATTTTTTTTTTAATATAACCCTTTACCGGTGCGCATTGTTTATAGGTGCATCGGTTCTATTTCTTACAAATGCACCAGTTGGTTTGTGTTTTGGCGTGATGTATGGACCGGTGTGGTTTATTTCTACCGCACCAGGTGGTTTTGGTTTTGGCGCTGTGTTTTAAAATGCACCGGTGTGGAATATCTATGACACGTCGGTGCTATAGAATAATAAGACGCACTGGGAAGGTGTGTATGGAGTGCACAGTGTCTGGTGTTTTCAGCTTTAATATAATATAATATAATATACAGATATGACATATAATATACAGATAGTTGGGGGTTTTCAGCTTTAAGCTTTCCCATAAATACTATGTTCATATGTGTGAATGTTTATGGTTTTAATGTGTGCATGCAATTGATTTTATTTCTGCAATTAATGATCAATGGTAGAAGAGATTATGTATTGTGCATGAAGTCAAATAGTGTGTGATCAGGAGAATCTCGGCTGTATAACATATTAGTTATATAATTTCTACATGTTATAAGAGGGATATTGATCATTGGAGCAATTGCAAAACATTGAAGCGGTTGAGTTTTGTGCTGGTGGAATTCAAATTTGCAGCAGTGTTTTCTTGGTGTCGAAGTTGAGATGTCTTTCAACAGATTGCGATTGGAGTATGCCCTTGAGGGCAACTCAAATTATATTGCATGGAAGGACAGGATGGAGGCGGTGCTAGATGACAATGGGTTGAAAGAGTTCATAGATGCAGAAATTCCAAAACCTGCTTATAGCGATGCTACCACACTTGACGCATGGCAAAAGAAGACAGCAAAGTGTCGAAGGATTCTGTTGGAAGTTGTGAAGGATCACATAGTGTCCAGCCTTCATGGTAAAGCTTCTCCATTCTTGATGTGGAAAGAGTTGAAATATTTATTCCAAATCAAGAGTGACCAGAGGAAGTTGACGCTCAAGGATAAACTGAGGAACATAAAAATGGAGAAAGGCGACAGTATACCCAAGTACCTCACGAAGTTTGTCCAGTGTAGGGATGAGCTGGGAAGTGTGGGGATTACTGTAGATGACGAGGACTTAGTGAGCTTGGTTCTCCTTGGGCTTCCGAAGAGTTGGCATTCCTATCAGGACTTTGTCAATGGTTGAGAGAAATTGCCAGGATGGGAGCGACTTTGGTCGGACCTTGTGCAAGAGGAGATAAGGCGGAGTACTAGGGACGGATCTTCATCGAAGAGTGCAGATGAAGAAAATTTCACTTTGGCTGCCAAAGCAAGGAAGGGGAAGAGAAAGAAGAATTCTTCTCAATCCGGTGCGAAAGGCAAGAAGCAGGACATATCCAAGGTGAAGTGCTTTCACTATCACCAACACGGACATTACGCCACAAATTGTCCACAGAAGAAGAAAAATAAGCAGGCGGTTGTATCTACAGCTGGAGAGGCCTTAGCCTCGTAGTTTGAGCTAGATTTTTCTGATCGCATGCTTGGTCTCAAGAGTGATGGGTTCAATGTGGTTTCTTGACATTGGTGCGTCTTTTCACATGACTGGGGACAAAGATTTGTTTACTGATCTGGATGAGAAAGATCTTGGAGTGCACATCGAGATGGGCGATGATGGTAGATACAGTGCGACCAGTATCGGTACCATTTCCTTTGAGAGGGAGTCTGGTAAACCCTTCGTATTGAAGGAAGTGATGCATGTTCCAGGATTGAAGAAGAATCTTATCTATGTGGCCATGTTGGAAGACAAGGGATATGATGTTGTCTTTAGCGAGGGAAAGGCTTTCCTGCGCAGTAAGGCAACTGGTGAAACCCGGAGGATAGGGGTTCGAGTTAAGAACCTTTATCAATTGCAGGTAGATGGATGTGTAGTAATGGCAGGCAAGGCAGAAGGAGTGGTGAGACGGGATGAGGGCGAGCTATGGAACATGAGATTGGGCCATCTTCACCATGGTGCTTTGAAAAATTTGCAGCAGATTTCTACCGAGCTTCCCAAAGGTACGCTTGCGCAGTCAGATCAGTGCAAGGGATGTACTTTGGGAAAATTTGTGAAAAACACCTTTCACGAGAAGGATAGTCGTGCCACGACGATCCTTGAGAGAATTCACACATACGTGTGTGGACCTTTCTCAGTAGCTTAAACAGCAAAGCACAGGTACTATGTGATATTTGTTGATGATTTTTCTCGAAAGTGTCAGATCTTCTTCATGCAAAAGAAGAGCAAGACATACTCAAAGTTCTGTGAGTTCAAGGCACTAGTTGAGAAAGAATTGGGGAAGCAGGTGAAGGCTCTTAGGAGCGACAATGGTGGTGAATTCATCTCTGGCGAATTCAAGGACTTTTGCAGCGCAGAAGGAATTCGAAGAGAGCTCATAGTGCCTCATAACACACAATGGGGTCGCGAGCGAAAGAAAATGAGGATCGTGGGTGCCGATGGGTGATGTTGTAGCGATTAGGGGCCTTCCCATACACTTGTGGGCCGAGGCATGCAACACTGCGGTTTATGTGCAAAACCGTTGTCCTCATAGGATACTTGGCATGAGTACACCCGAGGAGGCGTTTTCTGGTAAGAGGCCTGATATTTCTCATTTGAGGATTTTTGGCTCACCTGTTTACATTCATGTGATGAAGGATGCCAGGATGAAGCTAGAGCCGACTGCAGAGGTTGGGATATTTGTGGGGTACACTAAAGAAGACTAAAGGTTGGTGATGCAGGAACATCAAGACCTTTTTTCTCCATTTGTAAATATGGGGTGTGATAATATTAATTTGTAAATATGGGGTGTGATGATTTTTAATATTTTATTAATTAATTTGAATTAAATAGGAGAAGGTGAGGATTTATGTAAATATCTTTTTATTAATAAAAGGATATGAGGAAATTTACTAAATTGAAGGATTTTAGGGATAAAAACCTATCCTTTAGGAATGTTGAGAGATTTAGGGGTTTGTTGAGGATTTTAAGGGATTGAGCATTAAATGTAATGATTTTTTAAAAATTGTATAAATAGGAGGGCTTTTTGAGAGAAAAATACATTGAGAATAGTGAGAGGAGTAGAGAGCTGGTTTGGAATAACCAAGGCTGTAAGCCTTTGGTAAATTTGTAAGGGCCAAATGTTGAATATCTGGCCATGTACAAAGGGTTTGAAATTGATTTGAATTTGTTTATACAAATAGGAATTGTTCTGAAATTTTATGTGAGTTTTATATTTCTGGGTGAATCGGTATAATGAGTTAGAGTCTTAATTTCAGTCATTTGACAAATTTTATGGACAATATTTGCACATAAGTTAAAATCGACATTAGCCAGCATTATAGTTATTATTTGAAATGTTGAATCTGTATGTCGACTTACAAGGGCGCATTGTGAAATCATGTTCATAGAATTGAACGAAAAATACATTTGGGGAAAAACTGTTAAATAGAGATTGGGTTCAATTGCAAAATTAAATACACATTGTATGGGATAGGGCGCAAGGTTTCTGCAGAGTTTGTGACTAGACATTGACAATAAAAACACTGATCGATTGATATTCTGTGTTGAAGAAATTGTGAAGTCGATCTGTATTATTAAGGCGATCTGTATTGCAGTGTTGAATTAATAATGCAGGTGCAGAAGGCGTGAAACACTGGAGATTCGTTGTTACAGATTCAATTCAGGAATGCGTTAATGTTGAATTGATTCTCATTTATGTTATGAAATGATGGAGCGCTATTCTCATGATATTCTATCTGCAAAGGTATTAATTTGTGAATGAATTGCGGAATTCACATAATGTAGTTAAGAACTGGGCGTGTTAAACTATGGTGAATTCTATTGGTGCGATGTCAGTCCTAGTGTAGACTGGCTTAATGGTGGATCGAAGAGGCAATGGGGATGCATTGAAACAGTGATGATAGCAGAGCAATTTCCGCGCTAAGAGCTGGAACAAATCTGAATCACTGATATGTGTATGTGGCGCAGCGTTTTGAACTGTATCTATTATGAATAATCAAGTGATATTGACTTATGTCAAATACAATGAAACATGGGATTTTATGTATGGAAAAGTTCTGATTTAAATAATAGAACAGTCAATACATAGATGTCAGAAATGTTTTGTATGAAAGCACTGAAATGATATGTCAAAGGCGTAGTACAGCAAATGAGAGTAAAGTCAGAATGATGGTTCAAACCAGAAGCACGCAATTGGTAACCATTGCAGATAACGCAGGTAAGCAAGAGTTTTGACTTTGAATAAGATCGTTGGCATTGTGTAATGGGTACGTTGAAAAGGGTAAGTTGTATATATATAGCTGTGTTGAATGGACAAGCGCACTAATGTTAATGCTATGGTATATGTCTGAGTGTGTTGATAATCCAGTAATAAACCAGTTTGCCAGAGTATTTGTAAGGAAATCGAAGGTGCAGATGTTGAATGAACAGTTAAATATCGACTTAAATGCAGGCACAGTCGATGGATGAAATGCAGAAGTGTTGTTGAGGTAATCCCTTTTAGCATATCGAGATTTATTATTGGTTTCTTGCGCTATGTTTGTTAGAAAGTGCGGAGATAATAAATATTTGCAAAGGCCGAGTTTTATATGAGAATCCGAATTTGTATTGAATTGAATTCATATGTGAACAAGTGGGGATTTTAAGCCTGATTACATCGACCACATTGAATTTTAAGCATAGCCATGTGTGAATGGGAATTGGGTGATAATAAATAAATTGGATTGACAATGCAGAATGCTGGTATTATGGTCAAGTTCGAATCTCACTTGTCCATAGGCGTATTAAAGTTAATTGTGAATGAAATTTGAAAAGGCACATTGAATTTGGTTATATATGAATGATGTCTATTGAATTGATGAGTATGCTCAAGATTTGGCATAGGGATTGAAATGAAGTCTCTAGATTGAATGAAGTTGCAGATTGTAATTGGATAAACACACTTGAATATTGGTAACTAAATGAATGAGTGAATGTTGGCATTGAGATGGTTTAAGGAGACATTTGAACATTGTTTGAAAGTTTAAAAGCTATGGAATTGTTTGAAGGTGAGTGGATGTGAGATTGTTCAAACATGAGATGGTGTGAATTTGCCAAATTTTTTTTAGAGTGATGATGATACTACAACAGAGATTAAAGTTCCTGGGTATTGCAAGCTCCAGGCTTGCGTCAGTTGGGATATGTGTATTTTCCAGACATTCGGAAGACTGTTGTGCGACAGGATATAAAATTTCATGAGGAGAAAGCCATGAAGTGTTCGCTTGAGAGGGAGCCACACTTGCATGCATATGAGGAGCTATTAGTTCCTAAGGATGAGCCTCAGGATGTGGATCAGCCACAAGAGGAGGTTCATGGAGTGGAAGAAACCACTCATGCAGAGCCGACCATCAGAGGGCAAAAGCGCACTATAGAAGCTAAGCCACTAATTCAGGATGCAGAGAAGATTGTAGGAGCACCTACATCACAGCGCAGACGGAGACAATCACCTGACCGGTACACTGGATACATGGCTCTTATGAGCAAGTGTATCGTGATAGAGCCATCCTCTTTCGAAGAAGCTGTGGAGGACCCCGCATGGGTAGATTCCATGGTGGAAGAGTATGATTCGATTTTCAGAAACAGTGCATGGGAGATTGTCCCAAGGCCGGAAGGGAAATCAGTGGTAGGTTCGAGATGGATCTACAAAGTGAAGCAAGCAGTTGACAGGAGTGTGGAGAAGTACAAGGCAAGATTTGTTGCCCAAGGCTTCTCATAGATTGAGGGGATCGATTATGAGGAAACCTTTGCACACGTCGCAAGTTATTCTTCCATACGGACGATTCTTTCTCTCTCAACGCAGATGGGGTGGCACATTCATCAGATGGATGTGAAGATTGTGTTCCTCAACGGAGTGATTGAGGAGAAGGTGTACATAGAGCAGCCCGAAGGTTTCGAGATCTTCAGCAGCGAGTCGCATGTGTGCAGACTCTAAAGAGCATTGTATGGGTTGAAACAAGCACCTCGTGCTTGGTACACACAGATAGACAGTTATTTCACCGGACTTGGATTCTCCAAGAGTGAGGTGGATCCGAACCTATACCAGATTGTGGTGGAGCGTAAGTTGCTGATCATTGTACTTTATGTAGATGATTTTATTCTCACAGGTGATGAACTGTTGATACACTCATGCAAGGCTGATCTTGCAAAGGAGTTTGAGATGAAGGACTTGGGCCTCCTTCATTATTTCATGGGATTGGAAATTTGGCAGCGCAGTGATGGATTGTTTGTGTCTCAAGGCAAGTATGCCCGGGAGATACTGGAGAAGTTCAAGATGCATGGCTGCAAGCCTATCGACACCCCTCTTCCTGGTGGATGGAGGAAAGAGGATGCTATATCGACAGAGGTAGTGGATGCCACTGTTTACCGACAGTTGGTGAGGTCGCTTATGTATCTAGTCAATACACGACCTGATATACACTACGTTGTTAACCAGCTTTCATAAGCTATGGTTAAGCCTACCAAGCTCTTTTGGAAGGCAGGCAAGCATGTATTGAGGTATCTCAGAGGCACATCGGGATATGGATTATGGTACAGTCAGTCAGATGAGGTGAAGCTGTGTGGCTTCATGGATGCAGATTGGGCAGGGAGCCCAACGGACAGAAAGAGCACATTTGGAGAAATTTTCAGTATCGGGTCGACAGCAGTTTCTTGGTATAGCAGGAAGTAGAGATCTATGGCACTCAGTTCAGCAGAGGCTGAGTATATGGCAGCGAGTTTGGCTGCATGCGAGGCTATATGGATGAGGAAGATCATGGTCAGGTTGTTCGGTTCACGCTTAGATCATGTCGTGATATATTGTGATAATCAGAGTTGCATCAAACTCTCGATTAATCCAATATTTCATGATAGATCTAAACACATTGACATCCGGTATCATCATATCAGAGATTGTGTGCAGCGGAAGATCATGTTACTTTCATACATTCCCACAGAGGATCAGGATGCTGATATCTTGACGAAGGTGCTCACCAGGACCAAATTCGAATACCACAGGGGCAAGATCGGGGTGGCAGATAATCCCTATCTTGTTGAGAGGGAGTGTTGAGATTGCAACAAGATGATGAGCTTAGTGAAAAGAGTCGCCTTCACTAAGTGGGCCCGCAGGCTATTTTTGGCGCAAGTCTATTTTTAGACTATGTCTATTTGTAGACATGTCGATCATATTCTATGAGTTGCAGGTTTCTATTTGTGGATGGCTGGTCAAATTGGAAAAATAGATGGACTTCTATTTTTAGACATATTGTGCGGAATCTATTTTTAGATTGTCAGTCTAAAAATAGATATGCCGAATATTATTAGCTCTTAATAATATTTGGACTATAAACATTAACTTATTCTCTTGGAGCACTTCAGTTAAGTGCACAGATGTGGCACAGGAGCTGACAGAAGATATTACGCTATTCCTGAGGGTTAAGTGGAGCTATTGCATGGAGACTTCAGTTAGAACTCATGTGACAGAGTTTTGTGGAGTTATTGAGGTAGTTGGTGGAGTTGTGTTCAGTTTAACTGAGTTAAATATAGTTGAGCTAGTTGTATCTAGTCTAACTGATTGATACACTAGTGAGAGTGGTGTAAATTAATTATTAATTAATTCACTAAACATTAACTCATTAATCAACTAAAGAATATATTAGTTAACTACAGTGCATGGACAGTTTCAGTAGAGACCAGTGAAGAGGTAGGTGAAAGAGCAGTGTGACTATCAGTTGTGACTATAGTGTTTCACGATTTGCAACACACAGTGGTTGGAGATGCCAATGAGGATTGCGTGAGCAAGGCTGGACCAATTCGAGCTCATTTAGAGCCATTCTTCAGCAGTGATTGCGCAGTAGAGGCAGGCTAGCAGGTGGCAGAGATTGGAGCATGAGATTTTCTAGATCGAACCTGATTAGTGTGTAGCAATTGGAGATTGTACTTAGAGCTTGTGAGGAGCTTTGTATGATGATTGTTACATGATCTCTATGACACATAATATACAGATAGTTGGGGGTTTTCAACTTTAAGCTTTCCCATAAATACTGTGTTCATATGTGTGAATGTTTATGGTTTTAATGTGTGCATGCAATTGATTTTATTTCCGCAATTAATGATCAATGGTAGAAGAGATTATGTATTGTGCATGAAGTCAAATAGTGTGTGATCAGGAGAATCTCGAATGTATAACATATCAGTTATATAATTTCTACAGAATATTGGTAATTCAAAGAGGAATTATCGAAATATGATTGTAGATAATTTATTAATATAAATTATCTAAACTGAGATTAATTAATCATCCCCAAGCGTGAAAAAGGACCCAAATGTCTCTTATCCATAAAATTGACAATTAAGATAACTCTATGCTCTATGTTCAAATGATAGGTGAAGGTGGATTTACCATACTTACGCTTCTTAATAGTCTCTTATGAAGTACAACATGTCATAGTGATAAGTTTTTATTCCATTAAATAATTCTAGCTGTAGAGCAGAGTGAGAGTTCTAGGAGTAGTATCAGAGGAATTCAACATTGTGAATGTGATAGAAGCAAATAATTTCATGGTAGGGTGAAGCCTGCCCAACTTGGTCATAAAAACCAAGTGCATCATTCATGCACAAAAAAAATAAACATGCAGATTCATCATATAGAGGTCTTGAGTACTTTGGCCAAAATGTCTCATCCATTATGAAAGAACACATCTTACATGCAATGAATAACAAAGAAACTGATCCACGTCAATTACCCAATATGGATATTTTGATTTGAGGTCCAACAAACATAATTCTCCACCCCTTATTCTGGAGGATCAATTGGAGCCGAGAAAGTTCCTACTACCTCTTTTTTCTTATATGCTATTCTTACCTATACCACAACATGTGGTGTAATTGTTAGTAATTAGTTTTTAATAGTTAGTTTTTTTTTTTTTTTTTTAATAAAAAATTGCAAATATATACCATATAATAAAGTTTGTCATAAAATTTTTAAAATAAATGATGTTAGAAGTATAGATAGTATTTGATTAAGTAAAAGTAGGATTTCTTTTTTGAGTTGAAATAATATAAAATTTGCTATGAATGTAAATGCGCTGGCATATTTTTCAGTTGAAATAATATAAAATATCTGTTTCATATATATATATTTGTATTTATTGAAATAAAAGTAATAGGTTAATGGCTAGAGAGCCATTTAGTAAGAGTGAAAACTTGATTTTTTATAGACTACTAGCTAATCATTTCAGAGCTTGTAGTTTTTTCTTAAATACAATGATAAGTCAACTTGTATGAATAACAACTAAAAATGATTATCCTCACTGACTACCAAATTATAATAAATTTTACCACTAAGCAATTATTTTTTTTTTAATTATTAAAATAATATCAAATTGCAAATACAGAGTAGTTTTTTTTTTTTTGCGTTGTTTAAACTGTCCACAAATACTCCACCGACTCTGTTGTGTGTTCTTCAAAATCGATGTGGTCGAATCGTCATATTTCTCAAAATCCCTTGGGGTTCCCGGGCCGTTGGAGCTCATGCCAGGCATAGGAGAAATGACAAAATCACAGATTGCTTTCAATTATTTATCACAAAATTCGAAGTTGGTCAATATTGTAGGAGCAAACATTGGAAAATTCACTATTATAAAAAGAAATGTAAACGTGCGTTGGGAAGATTCTGGAGTTGTTTCCTCTCTTGGCGGTATATAGTTAGTGAAAACTTATAAGTATTGGGAAAGGATATTGAATCCTTCGAAAATTAGTAGGAGAGTTGTTTCCGGAATCATTTTGTTTAGGGATGGTAGAAATAAAAAAATTTCAAGGGTTAAGTTTGAATTTTCTTTATTTAACCAGATTATTTTAATATATATATATATAATTTTTTATAAGTGTTATTCATGTCCACAAATGTTTGTGTCACTTTGCTTCCAAATCACTAGGTGAGCAATACTAGTAAGAATGCACACACTAGTAATTCAATCGTGGATTTCCAAGTTTCAGGGTTGCTTTGAATAACTAGATTTCCTTATGTACTTTTAGAATATAATTGATTTCAAAAGTTCTTCGAATTGACTCATTTCAAGTCAAATAGAATAGATAGTCTAGATTTACTTTTCAAGTTAATAGATTAAATATTTACTTTTACTTAAGTAGAATAGATTTCTAATTTTTTCAGTCCAATAGATTAAGTTTTTACTTTTCAAGTTAATAGATTAAATATGTACTTCTACTTAAGTAGAATAGACTTCTAATTTCAGTCAAATAGAATAAGCTTTTAATTATGCTCAAATAGAATAAACTTTCAATTTCACAAAGTGACTTTCAATTTCAGTTCTTCTAATAGTATGCTTTAATTTTTTGTACTCTAGCATAGTTTTGCTTTGAAGTTGATCTTAGTTTAAAAATGTCTTTTACAAAGAACATGTGCCTATACTAGATGAGAATTAGTCATAGCTAGATTAGGATTTCAATTTCGTAATCATTCTCTTTAATAAAAAAAAAAACTTCCTAGCATATATAATGCACATATAGTTCACAAGCTCACAAACCCTGGTTGATAATTTAATGAAGTAATTTAAACAACAATTAGATTACCAATCACTTTGTACGCACAAGATATGCCCCGGATTTTTCCGTGGGGTCTCTTGAAATTAGTTTTTTTTTGTTCTGTGTTACAAAAGACCTTACATAATGAAAACCAAGCCAATTTGAATCAGTCTAATACAGCAGTGAATTGTGTGTTGGTTCCTTCTCATCGCAATCGCAAAAAATAGGTGGTGAAATCATTTGAATCTATTAAAGAATTGGTTTTTGGCAAGGACATATATTGGGATAGGGTTTCAATGTTTGTTTTTTCTTGTACTTTAGATCAGGTCTATGTCTAATCACAATCATAAACACACTGAAATACACACAACTTCAAGCTCTTTGCGCAATGGAAATGTACTAATAGAAGTGAATCAATTAAGTACACAAGAACTTTGTAGACCTAAAACTTTTTTTAATTACAATTTTAATAAAGAAAACATAGGGCTCTTGTACCATGGATCATGGCCCTTACACAACCCTAATGCAAGAATAACTAGGGATTGAAGTCAACTACATTTGACTTTCAACATTCCCAAGACAAGAACAAAAATTGACTTACTTGCTAAATATGCACTTACAGATCAACCCGTTTAGTCTACTTTGACTTGACACCTAGTAAGTCCTTTCCCTCCTGTCTCATAGAGATATATGTTCCTTCAATATCTATGCATAAAATTGCTCACAATGATCTTTACCCTTCAAGAACCCTTGCATATATCACCTCAAAACAAGGTCTACTACTCACAGTGAATTAGCCTTATAGTTCAATGTACATTAGCCATCTATCAACATTATCCACTCCAACATTCATGGAAAATTTTCAATCAATACATATGCAACCATCCACAGTAAGACATAGCCACAATACTCCCTCATTGGCCTATGATTAAGCTTGAGTAATTTTGGCCCTATCCAACCATTACTCTAAGGCTACTCGGCTCTAAAAAAATCTCTTGTTGCACCTTAGGTTTGGACCATGACTCAGTTTTTGGTTACTCTTTATCTTAGCCTACGACCACTATAATAGCCTCACCCCTTGTGTATCTCCTATGATTGTATCTATGGGAACTCAACCCTATTTCCAACCTATAAAACATACCTTTTGACCCTCCTTGCAAACAGAATTGGGGCTTCAACCTTCTCCAAAAAATCCAAACATAATTCATTCAAAGAACCTCCTATATCATCCACAAATAAACATACCCTATCAAAGAACCATAAAAATCATGAACACATCCATCCATCCACAACTTGGTCTACTTAGATTACAAGGAAAATACTTGTCCTTCTCATATCTACTCTAGCTCGGCCTACTTCAGGGTTTGCGGTCTTTTTTATAAGCTAATGTCTTCACAAGATGACCTACAATTGTATGTTGAGACCTCATCTAGGTTTCCTTTGTTTATACCTCTCCAATTATTGTCTTAGGGTCTCTTAACTTCACTCAATGTGTCCTCTTTCAATAATTATAACAATCAATACTTTCTTTTGGGTCTTTAGCCCACCAAGTTGTGTCCAAATCCCACCGCTTGGGTAAATTTTCCACAAAGGTTCATTTTTGTCGGTCAACTCCACACAACCTAGTACCCAATGGTTGTGGGAGTACCTCCCAAGCTACAATTTCAACACTCCCTCTTAGCAAGGGGGGTACTTACACTATTTGGAAGTAACTTGTTAGCAACACTCGCCCAATCTCTAGTGTCCACCACTGCAACATACCATGTAGAATGAACAACACTATCCTTAGTAATGTCCTTTCCAATCGAATCCTCTCACTTCTTCTTCTCATGATAAGCCTTCATACCACTCCATGGTTCCTTATTTCCAACTTTATAAGTCTCCTTACTCCCCATTGACCATGCACTCTTATTGGGTTGCAAATTCTCCCTCTGAACTTGCAAAATTTAACTCGAGCTTGACTCCTCCTAAGTCTCAAAAACTGCTTCTTCCCTTTATCTATATGCTTTCACGTCAACCTATATCGACCAATATCCCTAAATCTAATGATTTCCTCAACAAAGTTAGAGCCTCTGGGCCTAAGAAATGCTTTCCTATCTTGGAATATCACCTCAAACCCCTTTGCCTTGATCATTGAGATAGACAACATACTGCACTTGGGATATGATACCCACAACATGTATTGAACTCATAGCAACCCACTTGAATCCATCCTCAATAGCACAACACCTGACCCTCTAACATTCTTCTGACTCTTACTTCCAACCTTCATGTGCGATTTTGAGTCCCATTCAGTTAGAGTCTCAAAAACTTCTCTTGATCCTATCATGTGCTTTAACACTTCATTATCATGGAACCATGAATTATTCCTCAACTCTTCTTGAGTGGTCATCTAACTTATTTGAATATGTAGCAGCCATTTCTATATTCGTCTTCTTCTCAGTATCTCCCTTCTTCCAATGTAGACACTTACTCACATACTAATCGTGCTCACCACATTTTTAAAACTTTACCGTACTAAAGTCCTTTCATCTTTCCCACAAGAGCCATGTTATCTTCATTAGAATTATTATTAAGAACATATTCATCCCAAAATTCTTCTTGGATGAAGTCGTCCCATAACCTATTCCAATCTGGAATCTTATATCGACAAACCATCCCTTTGATAAATGGATTCCAATCCTCGGTGAAGCCCTTCAAAGCATTCCTCACTAACTCAAAATATGGAATGTTATCTCTAATGGAAATTAGCTCATCATGAAATTGAGAAATTATCGTCAAATACAGAGCCACACCTTCACCATCGAACATCTTAGTGTTCTTGAGCTTCTCTCTTAATACTGACAATCAATTATCATTCTTAGTTTGGAATAAGTCCTGAAGATATTTTGACATATCTCTCATGCAGTTTTCTTCCCAGTTAGATGATGTATCAAGTGATCCTTGACACCATCTAGGATGATGAGCACAGCCTTGCATCAAATTATTCATATCCTTCCAACTCCTTAGGGTCTATTGGTTTTTGAATCTCCTAATCAATAAACTCCCAAATATTGTTCACCAACAAGACCAACCTAATCATTTCCTTCTAAGGAATATAGTTGGAAAACCCATCCAACCTCTCCTCATATCTCATACCAGTAACCAACTTGGCCATCTACTCTTCCTTCAACAACAAGGAAACCAACTCCCTCTTGAGTTTTTCATTGTGCACACTCTAATTCAATTGTCCCTTCAAAGTATTTTTGATACCATGTTGGTTTTTCCTAGTACTTCAGATCAATTCTTTGTCTAATCATGATCATAAACACATTGAAATACACACAACTTCAAGCTCTTTGCACAGTGGAACTGTAACAATAGTGAATCAATTAAGTACACGAGAAATTTGCAGACCCAAAACTTTTTTTTATTACAATTTTGATAAAAAAAACATAGGGCTCCCATACCAGAAGTCATGGCCCTTACATAACCTTGATACAAGAATAAATAGGGCTTGAAGTCAATTAATTTTGACTGTCAATCTTCCCAAGACAAGAACACACACTGAATTACTTGTTGAAGATGCACTTACATATCAACATTTTTATTCCACTTTTACTTGATAGAAGACATGTCCTTTGCATCCTATCTCATAGAGATATCTTCTCATTAAGTATCTCTTCACACAATTTCTCACAATTACCTTTACCCTTTAAGAACCGCTTGCATATATTAGCTCAAAACAAGGTATTCTACTCACACTGAATTAGACTTATTATCTCTCTAACAACATTTTCTACTCCAACATTCATGGACAGAATTCAACAAATACCTCTGCAACCATCCACAATAAGACATGGCCACAATACTCCCTCGTTGGCCTCTACTAAGGCTTGAGGACTTTTTTACTTGTTTATCCACTGCTCTAAGGCTACTCAACCTTGAAACAAACTCCAAGGGCACCTCAGGTTCAAACTCTAACTCATCCTATGATTATCCTTTATCTTAGTCTGTGTTCATTGTAACAACCTCAGATCTTGTGTATCTCATATGCTTGGATCTGAGGGAACTCAACCCTATTTCCAACCTCTAAAACACACCTTTCAACCCTCCTTTCACAAATGAATATGGCTTTAGTTCTCTCCAAAAACATCAAATTGAACTTAGTCAAGGAACCTCCTTTCTCGTCCACAAACAAAGATACTCTATCATAGAACCATAACAATCATGAACATTTCCAACTCTCCACAACTCAGTCTACTCATATTACAAGGAAAATACTCTTCCTTCTACGATCTACTCCAACTTAGCCTTCTTGAGGGTTTGTGGTCTTCTTTATAGGCTAATTTCTTTACAAAATGAATTGCAATTGTATGTTGAGACCTCACCTAGGTCTCCTTCATTTATACCTCTACATTTATTGTCTTAGGGGTTGTTGACTTCACTCAAGGTGTTCTCTTTCAATAATTAGAATGAACAATAATTTATTTTTGGTATTTATCCTACCAACTTGTGTCAAAATCCCATTGCTTGGGTACATTTACCACAAAGGTTAATTTTTGTGGGTCAACTCCACACAACCAAGTACCCCAAGAGTAGTGGGGGTACCTCCCAAGCTACAATTTCAACATTCAATTCTTTAAAATTGAGCTCCTTCTAGTCCTTGAGAATATGCAAAAATGGATGGTCCAAATATTATTGAACGGGTCGATGCACATTGGGTTCCTATAATTCAAAACAGGCCCAAGATTAGTATGTTTCTAAATAAATAATTTTGTTTCCATTTTCTTCACCGTGAAGATGTGGTTAAAATTTAGGAAAAAATTTGGGTACATGGTAGGAGCTTCTTGAGTCTTCACCACTAAATTATGTGGATTTAAACCCTATTCATGATATTCCTAAAAGAAAATTTATTTGGGTGAAGCTTCGAGAACTTCCTCTGGAGATTTGATCTTGGCAAGCCTTGGTGCAGATTGGTAATATAATAGGAGAATTTATATTCCTAGATGAACATCATTTTAGTGGTTAAGATAAACGCCTGGCTTGGATATTAGTTGAGTTGGACTTCTCTAGTGGTTTACCTACAAAATTGAACTTAATTTGCGATGTAATTTCACACTGCCAACACATTGGCTATTGGGGGATTCCATTTAGATGCTTGGGGTGTCATCAAGCTATACATATGCTCGCTAAATGTCCTCATCAGTTTGAAGGACCATTATATAATCTTGTGTCGAAGGAAAGATCGAATTTGGTGCATTTGGATGTGACTTAGGTTGTCTATATCGAGGCAGAGGGATTTAAATCTATTGTTCTTCATACCACTACAGGTATCGATCTTGCTACTTGTTCTAATTTTCCCTCTTTTATTTTTTACAAGAAGTCTAAAAATGGAATTGTTAATTTGGATAATGATTGTTGTTGAGGAAATTTAATTACCTATCATTTAATTGTCAACACGGTGGTTTCGTAAAACTTGTGAAGCATGCATGCACTATATATGCTAGAAATTATCCTCCAATTTAGATTAATCTAACTACAAAATCAAATGATGACAAACTAAAAACATAAGAAACTGAAATCAATCTACGTAAAGGAAAAACTTAATCTATGAAAGATAATTCAAATCCCACTCACAAAAGTTGTCTAATATGAACGTGAACACAATCTCTTGAAAATGAATCTTTGAATCTATGAATGAAAATAAATCTAATATTCTTGCATGAAATGAAAAGTTGATCTATACTTGCATGATTGAAATCAAACTTAATCTAATGACAAGAAAGTAAATTTAGGTTAATGAAAGAAAATCTAGTCTAGGAAAGCAAGAAATATTTAATCTATAAAAATAGGAAATCTAATCTAGGAAAGCATTCACAACACACTTACTAGAATTGAAATCTTAATCTACCACATATGTATAAGTGGAAATCTAAACTATCACACATGCATAAATATAAATATAAACTATGACACACTTGCATATAATTGGAAATCTAATCTAGGCACACTTCATGAATTCAAAATCTAAACTTCTTGCAAAAATTGAAAATCATTAATTGAAATCTAAACAATCTTAACTACAATGAAAGAAAAGTGACCAATCCATCTAAACTAGCAAGAGCACACAAACAAAATGTGCATCTGAAAATTTCACTTATGAAAGCATGTAAAGGAACATAAAGAAAATAATAACAAAGCATGAAATGAAAACTAAACTAAAAAAATAAATGAATGAAATTATGATACAGTCTCACACTCATTTAGGTGGCCAATCCAATGATGCATGAGGATGGCAAGTGACGAAGCTCCATATGCAAGCAAAACCAAATCAAAGTGAAAGAACTCTCATGAGTATGGTTCCAAATCCAACTCTTTATTCAAAACATGAGCGTAACTCCAAACTTTACACATGCCTTTGAAAGTAGAAGGCTCTCCTATTTATACCAAAACATATGAAGCTACCTCATTAATGAAGATACACTATTCTCACCCTAGATCCCTAAAATCTCATAGAGTTACAACTCAGATAGGTAATGATGAGACACATGTATTCTTTGACCTTTATCTAAATCCCCTTCCATATCTTGAAGGGAATTCGAAATTGAGCATTGGAGGACACATAGGGTGCCTTGGAAGCTTCCAAATGACCTACACTTGTCATGCAACTCAAGTCACTTTTAGGTATTAGCAAGTTTATGTCATTTTTCTAATTTTTAATCATTAATTCACTATAAACACTTGAAAATATATAACTTTAGGAAAATACAATTATGAACCGATATGATGATAGAGATGTAGGGTTATATAGTGACAAAAATATGGAATGAAGGTGATAAAAGTGAAATGAGATGTGAATGAAGTGAAAATATATGTCATTTTAAAGACATTTTGGAGACCCGACATACCCCCCAACTAAAGTGATTGCGTGTCCTCATGCAAGTATTGCATTAATTCCTTTTATTTTCTTGCAACGTCTTTGCTTTTGAATGAGCTTGGATTATGTCAATGCTATTTAAACTTTGCATTTGATTATATTTGACACTTTCATTTCTTTTTGCAAAGTATTCCTTGTCATATATTGAATTGCAACATGTTGGGTTGGTTCTTGCGTGGCAACCAAATTTTAATTTGTATTGGTTCTTGTGTATCAATACCTTGTTTCTTTTTGTTGCAGCAAGGTTCCTTTAACATTTTGAGAATGCATCTTTAAATCAACCATATAATATGCTCATTATTTAGTCGTCATTTTCCAAATCATACAAGTTTTGAACCATAATGCAATCATAATTGATTAGGAAAAGTATGTTAGGATGAAATGAAGTGAAATGGAATGAAGTGATATGAAAAGTGATCATAATGGATGTTCCTTCCCCCGCCAACTAAAGGTGTTTTCGGTTTTGATGAGAAAGGAAATATGATAAAGTATTTTTCAAAAATTATAATTTCAGTATTTAAGGAATTCTATGATTAAAAGCTAGAAAAGAACATACCTTTACTTACCTAAGAAGTGGAAAAATTGTGCACATGTAGAGAAGTGTAGATCCTGTAGCTGAATCATGGAATATAGTGTAGAATTTCATCTTCTTCTTGGTTGCATAAATTGTGGATGAGATCGTGAAAGTGGATTATTTATTTCTGCTGCTAAATATGTTGTATTCACTGCAAAATACTAAAGTGATATAGTATTCACCTGCTACAAAACTCATAGGTACAATAATAGTCATGTGAAAAATGTGTTGTTGTCGAGCATGAAGAGAATCCATTGGATTACCGGCCATTAATGAACATTGTTAACCAATGTGAGGCAAACTCGCCATTAATGTCAACGAGTGCCAAGGTACCTAAGTACATCTTGCGAAGTGAAAATAGATGAGTTGATGTCAAGCCACTTGGAATATCCAACGATCAAGGGACATTGATGTATTCCCATGATTGTCAACGAGAGAAATTTCCATTAATGCATACAAGCCTCAAGGTACTAATAAGGACTATAGCCTTGAGCCTAGATAATGTGTTGATGGTGATAGGCCAAGACTTGTTAGAAGGGGGGCATTAATGATTCCACCATCATCTAACGCGAGTATGGAATAATGATTTTGGAAGGACCATGGATGAAAATTTGCATCAAGCAGGATTTATTAAATGGAAAGACAAGAGGGTAAACAAGTGAACGGAAAGCAAAAGGACAAATCAGCATGTAAACGAGCTTAATGTCTTTATTAATGGGTTAATGAAAATGAATAGAAATTATGGAAAACGTAAAGGAAACATGCGACACTTGCAAGGAACATGGTGATGATGATGTTTAAAGATAATGCTTGGATAGCTTGTGAGTTTGGAGAGTAAGAGTGATGGAATTAATGGATGATAGAAATGGATCTAATTGGTCCATGTTTCTTGAAATTGGTCGTAGAAAACCAATCATGCATAAATTGGCTTCCTTCAATTCTTCGAATGTCTTAGAACCTGAAAACAAGCATGGTAATAATATTGCAATAAAACGTAAGTGTGTTTAAAGAGAAGTGATCAATTTCTCTCGGTACCTACGCAATTTTTTTTTGCATAATTAATGTTTAGTAAAACAATTTTATGATGTGTCTTTGTTTCAAATTATCATGGTTAGTCCAATTTCACAATTGTGATAATAAATCCAATTTCTAAAAAAATGACGATATGCACAATTTCCTCAATTTATGTTTGAACCATAGCATTTCATAAAGATAAAGAAATATTATTTTTCGAATGCTTAATGATTCCTGCAAAACAATATTCGATCAAAATTCGCCAATTGACCCTTCAATAAAGTGTCTTTATGGTTCTTATCCTTACCTGTATCATGCTTGAAAACATAATATTAGACCAAACCAATGATAAATTTTGACCATGATTTCGACAATGCAAAAACTCAATATTAACAAAATTCAATTTGCAATTAATTTTAGTTAAGATGAGCTACTGCGCCTTTATTCAATTAATTTTGTCTTGTGTTTTTTTATTATTTTCCTTTGTTTCTTGCTTCAACGGGGTTTTTCAGTTTCAGAATTGTTTTACAGTTGCATAATTTTTTTTCAGCTACAGAATTGCATAGTTTCTGTAGCTAAAATCCTGAACAGACAGTTAAATACACACAACTATGAAAATAATCAATCTAATGTTTAAATTCAGTAATACATCTTCTAGAAAAACTTACCCTAATTATTTATTGATGTAGTAAAAAAAAATGTGTGTATATATATATATATTATGATAATAACATACAATATAATTACAATCTAAAAATTAATATAATATTTACAAAATAAAAATGAAATATTAAAACATCACTCCATTAAAAAAAAAAAAAATTAATGTAATATTTACAAAATAAAAATGAAATATTAAAACATCACTCCATTAAAAAAACATAACAAAACATAACTTCAAACATATAAAACATATGTACAAATAAAACAACATAACATCAAAATAAATATATATGAATATTGCCATAAAAAAAATGTAAAAAAATAGAACGTGGCTTTTCTGGCAGTGTTGAAGTGAAGAGTGTTTCATGCATTGGTGAATTGAAGGGTGAAGAGCCTTTGGTGAATCATGCATCTACCACGTAACTTGAGATTATTTATGGATAGGTTGTTTCATTTCGACGATTACTACGCCGATAGCAGCAGATAATATCAGTAAGAAAAAATTTCTACTTCCATGTAAACCAATCTTTTGTAGAAATTGATGATGGCTTTTTATCAAGCACTGTGTTGGGATACCATCTCAATAATATTGTTGTTTCATCTCCTCCACAACCATATAGACTCCGTCAATTGAACACCGGTTACCAACATCGAAAGGATGCATCACAAACAAGAAGATGATATACTCGAATGTGACTTTATAGGTGTTCCCAAACATAAAAATTACCAGCAAGAGTTGGGAATATATAACCACGAGAATGTGTGTTGTAGCGAAGCCCAATATGAGAAGCCAAATCTTAGCTACATTTCTGAATATTTCTCCCATTCTGTTCTGATCTACGTCACAGACTCGTCTTTATTGCCAACATCATTGAAGGATTCATCAAGCATGGACAACACTCCATGCTACATGTATATTAGGGAGATCGGATCTTGGTGCATCTTCCTCCTGTAGATCAGGGAAATCATATCTTCTCCTTTCATCATGGCCGCAACTGAAGTAGTGCATTAAATTAGAAATTTTTTTTCTCATGCAATTTGGCAAATAAGGCTCTAAGGAACCTCGAAAATATCTCAAAAGGATAAGAATTTGAGGAAATATCTCATTTAAAACATAATTCACCACATTCTGAGAAAAACCCATGTTTTATTTTTCTAAGATTCGTTTTCTTTTGGTCGCAAAATGCGTTTTAAAAATGACATTTTTAGGCTGTTATGCATTTTGGCAAATGCTCTAGTTAATAAAATCGATTAGTGGTGGATTTTCTAGTTCATCTGCTAGATATGAAGAATCCTTAATCACGTGAAAAAATAACGAACAATTCAACAAAATGATAAATGGCAAGTGGTCTAGATTCAATATTTTCGCTCAACAAATTGTGCATTCAACTGTTTCAATCCACGTGTACATTTGAAAAACTTCCACCAAGATATTTGATTTAATCTTGAACTTTTCCATTGCCATAGAAAGAGCTTACTGCTGAATTTTTTTCCTCTACTCTACGAGTTGAAATACCATACAATGCAGGGATCTGAAAAATTATTTGCAGGTTAATGAAGGTGGAAAAATTCAAATATCGACTTTCATCACCATATTGCCTCGTCTAGCATCATACAACAGTTGTATTTGATTTTATCGTTCGTTGATTTTTTTGTGGATGGAATTGTTTTTTATGGTTTGCAATGGATTTGGGAGTTTGGTACTATGCAGTGCCCAAAAAAACACAAAGATTTAGTTGCAGGACGAAGCTCCAATAATGGAAAAGGCTATGCAACTTAAAACTTGGAGTCATCAAAAACCATGGCTATCATTTATATTTTCGTTTGTTTGGTAATGCATTGTGGTTTTTTTTTGTATTCAACCCTATGTGGCTTTTATGAATGTGTTTTATTTATTTATTTATTTATTTATTTTATTGGTTTTATGTTTCGGTTTTTCTTTTCTTTTTTTGAAATTTTGAAATGCATTTCATGATTTTTATTTTGCATTTGTATGCATTCTATCTTGTTTTATTTATTTTTATATTATTTTATTTGTTTCTTTTTAGCAAATGTTTGGGATAGATATAAATTTAGAGATCAGTTTTTAAAATTTAGATTTCGCAATCATTTTATTAATTTCATTCAATTTACTATGAAACTCAAAGCTAACCTATCAATTTTTTTTTATGATCTTTTAGTTCGCACGAGACCCAATTCTCTTGGAAATGAAAACAAAAAACAAAAGAGAATTGATTTTATTTCAAGTTTTACATTTTTCTTATTCATGTACATGATTTTTATTTAAAAATCTTTTTGTTTAGTTAGTGAAAAATGTAGGAAAATAAATAAAATCTAAAAAATTTAAATTCTGAATAAATAAAAAAATGCATTCAACCTTGATTTTATTTCCCTATCCTATTTAAAAGAATTTATTTTATTTTTTTAAGTTTATGATTGTTTCCAATGGATCTATTTACAGATTAAAATTTCTGAAATGCTCATATCCAAATTTGCAAAATGTACCTGATTGCGTGTGAGGACATGAGAAATCATTTTTATCTTTGGATTCGGCGCAAATATTGCTTGAAAGACGAGTAAATGTCGTGACATAGTCACCTGCTGAAACCATTCTTCGATATAGCCCTTGCACTCCAAAGAATGTTTGACCTACATTCTAGATCTTTCGTCCATAAATGGTTTAGCGTTGAAAATTTTATTCTACGAAAAAAAAGATTGAAATGTATGCAGTGAAATAATTTATGCATCTACATGTTTTAACCATGCATCTAAGAATAAAATAAAATAAAAATAAGAACTGAAAATAAACTCTAGATTGAAGGCTAGTTTCTATGCACACTTCCCCGACAACAACGTTGAAATGTTGAGGCAATTTAATTACCTGTCATTTAATTGTCAACCTGGGGTTTTCATAAAACTTGCAAAGCATGTGTGCACTATATATGCTAGAAATTATCCTCTAATTTAGATTAATCAAACTAAGAAATCAAATGATGACAAACTAAAAACATAAGGAAATTGAAATCAATCTACGTAAAGGAAAAACTTAATCTATGAAGGACAATTAAAATCCTACTCACAAAAGTTGTCTAATATGAGTGTGCACGCAATCTCTTGAAAATGAATCTTTTAATCTATGAATTAAGATAAATCTAATCTTCTTGCATGAAATGAAAATTTGATCTATACTTGCATGATTGAAATAAAACTTAATCTAATGACAAGAAAGTAAATTTATGCTAATGAAAGAAAATCTAGTCTAAGAAAGCAAGAAATATTTAATCTATAAAAATAGGAAATCTAATCTAGGAAAGCATTTGAAACACGCTTACTAGAATTTACATCTTAATCTATCACATATGTATAAGTGAAAATATAAACTATTAGACATGCATGAATAGAAATCTAAACTACGACACACTTGCATATAATTGGAAATCTAATCTAGGCACACTTCATGAATTAAAAATCTAAACTTCTTGCAAGAATTGAAAAGCATGAATTGATATCTAAACAATATTAACTATAATTAATGAAAGCAAAGTGACCAATCCATCTAAACCGGCAAGAGCACACAAAAAAAATGAGCATAAGAAAACTAAACTTATGAAAGCATGTACATGAACGTAAAGGAAACAATAACAAAGCATGAAATGAAAACCAAACTAAACATGAAGAAATAAATTAAATTATGCTACAATCTCACACTCATTTAGGTGGCCAATCCATTGATGCATGAGGATGGCAAGTGAAGAAGCTCCATATGCAAGAAAAACCAAATCAAAGTGAAAGAACACTCATGAGTATGGTGCCAAATCCAATTCTTTATTTAAAACATGAACATAACTCCAAACTTTACACATTCCTTTGAGAGAAGAAGGCTCTCCTATTTATACAAAAACATAAGAAGCTACATCATTAATGATGATCCACTATTCTCTCCCTAGATCCCTAAAAATCTCATAGAGTTACAACTCAGATAGGTAATGATGAGACACATATCTTTTTTGACCTTTATCCAAATATCCTTTCATATCTTGAAGGGAATTCGAATTTGAGCATCGGAGGCCACATAAGGGTGCCTTGGAAGCTTCCAAGTGACCTAAACTTGTCATGAAACTCAAGCCACTTTTAGGTATTAGCAAGTATATGTCATTTTTCTAATTTTTAATCATTAATTCACTATAAACACTTGAAAAATATAACTTTAGGAAAATACAATTATGAACCCATATGATGATAGAGATGTAGGTTTATATAGTGAGAAAGTGATGGAATGAAGGTGATAAAGGTGAAATGAGGTGTGAATGAAGTGAAAATATATGTCATTTTAAAGACATTTTGGAGACCCAACAATTGTCCTGTTAAAAAAAATTGGGTGATATTGTAAGTTGTCATACTCCCTGTTGTAGCTCCTAGAGACAACCTTGAGTTGCAAAATACCAGTGCCTAGGACATCTTAAAATCAAAGGTTAAATATGGAAAACTGTATAAATGCCTCTGAAAGAAAATGGGTCAAGAGAAAAATGGTTTTGGTGATTCAGGAATGGAGGAGACCCTTTGAGCCTGATTCATGTGAATTCCCTATACTGTGAGAGGGCTCGGGAGGCTGCGAGGCTAGATGGATTTTAAGTGGGCCAAGTATAAAATAATGAACATAAACTTTATAAATATGCAGAGGAGTTGAGAAATAATGGAGAAGGAACCCACAAGAGACAGGCTTAAGAGGATTAAGAATGTGTCCCCTGTGAACTCAGAGGAAACAGATATGAATGAGATATGGAAAACAACAGAGGTTCGTGGAGCATGAATTAAGGGAGTGTAGCAATGTTAATACATGAGAGTTAAAATATCAGCGTTATACAGACACGAATTCATGAATAAGGTTGCAGACTATCGGCAACTACATTACACGAACCATCAAAGAAACATAGCATGAAAGATGATTACACATAAAAAGGAGATTACTGATAACAGAAGGAAACAACTGGAATCTAAATAACAGCTCTGTATCATATTAAGTTTAAACGACTCTCCCAAATATGTGTCTCAGAGCACAGGGAGCACAATCATACAAAACTACAGCAGATTTCTTCCAAAATTCAGAACCCTTCTTTCATCTTAGAACTCGCTACATATAGAGTTCTCCTTGAGGGTTTACGATGGAATATTCTTTCATGATCGACCCACACAGTTGAAACCAAAATATCCTAACAAAATATCAGAGCGTGCATCAAGCAATCACTCCTGCAACAAAAAAATCAAAATAAAATTGGATAAAATCGGGATTTTACCAGCAAAACATCACTATCTAATTAGTAAAAAGAAACAAAGTAGTCGGTCAGGGAGGCCCAATTCTGGAATCTTCAAAGGAGTGGTGAGAAGTGGCTGAGAACAGCTGAGCGGTCTGGCCTTCATCATATGATTCCACCTGCTATTTTAAAACCTCCACTCTTCTAATTCTCATGATTCCCACTTTCCATCGTGGAACAGCCAGTTTTGTTTTGTGTGCTGAACTCTTTAGCGGAGGTTATCTCGTGCAAAATGAATAAACCATATTGCAAGCTCTACCCAAAATCCCATGTTGTGTTTTAAATTGCAAACTGGAACTGGATTTCAGAGGGGGCATAAGCGGCGGAAGCAGAAATGGATCTATGGGGACTTATTATCACTGAAATGGGTGAAAGATAGGCCACAGGAGGGTTATTGATGACGTGGTGAGGTGGTGGACCCACGCCTGCAGATCGCATATCGCAAAGTTTATGTGCGCGCAGTGAAAGTTAAACGGTAAAGAGTGCGATATGTAAAGTGTGGGGTAGGTGACGTGGCAGATGGAGGTGGGGCCCCACATGCAATTTAAACAAGATACTTTGCGGGCACTTAAAATGTAAGTTACAAACTTGCGAAGCGTGAAAAGTTATAATTGACGATCTGCGAAGTTTATATTTAGCGATGTGCGATGGATGATGGGGGATAAGGTGATTTGTCAGGGAGAAATGGCCCCACTTTAATTGCAATCATGGAATCGGGAAAGCGGGTGGTAAGGTTTAATGATTTTTAATGGAAATGAAATGAAAGGAAGTGTGGTGGGTGAATGGGTCCCACTTCATCGCATATCGCATTTCGAAAGGTTTATAGGAGACGAAAATTAAAGTATTTTGGCATTTGGCCGATGCGAAAATAAATTTGGGTGTGTGGTCATGAAATAAAAGGGAATGACTTAGGGAAAATAAAAATGAAAAGGGATAAATGGTATTTAGAGCGTTGGAGTTAAGATTTAGGACAAATGAAGGGTAAGAAGGGGGGTAGATGGAATGAATGAGGGCAGTATGGATTTTTCTCACCATCGCACTTAATCAGCGACACTTTCCTCTTTCAATTGAATTAAAAGGTAGATAGATTCATTTGAAGCTCTTTGACAGTTAAGATTTACCCTCCTTTCTCCTTCTCCACTTTGTGTGCGGTCACAGGCCAACATTGGCTCCATCTGGGGACGACGTGTTGTTCTAAGTGCATTGAGAACCTGCAGACCTGAATGCCTATGCCTTATTTGGCTCATAGAGTCACAAATGCATATTGTAAGCCTGAAGTGAAACTACAAATGAGTTGTGCACTTCCAATTGTATAAAATAGAAATCACTTGCGCACCTTGAAAATTTTGAATGTTGAAATCTGAACTATGCCGAAATTGGAAACTGAAACACACTTGAAATGAAAACTGCAAATCAATCTGAAACTAAACTAGAAATATGCTCATAGTATTGAGCTTATTGGAACTCATACCTACACCTAGTCTGATCAAAAATTATCCCATCAAATAATAATTAGACTTCCAATGTAACCAGTTAAGAAAATGAGTGCTTAACTGAAATTGGCATCCCATTCCTGTAGGTAGAGAAATGGGTTTAAAACGTGGCAACTCTTCTACTGAATTCCATAGCTTCATTGATGAACTTGGAAAATTATTCCTTCACTGATGGTTTCAATATACTAACCAAAGGATCATGGTAAACATGCAATATGAGTTTTTCTGGAGGATTTGTAACCAAAAAAACAAACATCATTACAAACTGCTACTTTTCTTTCGTGTTCCCACTGATTGTCTTCAAATAGCAAGGATGACTCTTATTTCTTCTCCTTTTCCATTATAATCAACTGCTTTGTGTGCTCTTCATCATTTCTTTTGTCATACAGAGGCTTGCAGGGGAGCTGCAAACTCTCAACCATCTCGGGTAAAGGATATCGACTAATGACAATATGTTGTGTTTCCTCCTTAACATCCCATGAAGAACTTAATGATGAAGAACCTTTACAATATTCTTCAAGGTCTGCACACTCAGAAATAATATTTGAGTGGTCTTCAATCAACGAACCTGGTTGGTCTTTTTTTGGAAAGCTTTCTTGGCTTTCATAGGGCACACTTGATTGGTGTTCAATCTCTGAATACAACACTACTGGATGAAGGTGATCTTGTGGATCTAGACAGTTAAACGTTGATGCCCCTGCTTCCATATCAGCAGACTGATGTTGATTTGTAGTGTTGTCCCCTCGGAAACAATCCAACTCTTCCCCTTCTTCATGGATGGTAATCTCGCCTCAGTCTTCTTCAGCACAGGCTAGAAACTGGTTTTCTATATTTGGTCCAAAAACCACGCTAGGTTTTTCTTCTTGGAGATTGAAGGGTGTGGGCCCTTTTTTGGTAATGGCTTCTTCAAACCGCTCTTTAGGAGGGTCGGGCGGTTTCAAGGGTATAGATGAGGGGTTCTTATCTTTGGGAGGATTAGATTCTTGCTTTTTAGAAGAGGATGCAGTGGCCTTATGAGGTGTTGATTCTTCTAATGGCTTCTTCCCTTTACTAGCAGGACTAGGAGGGGTTTGTTCTCTTGATATCGACACTTCATTTTTTTCTTGCCCCACGGTTCTCTTTCTGGAGGACATGATTTCATACTTCTTGTGGAGTTGATCCTGCATGAAATCTACAAACTGTCTGCAGTAACTGTCAATCTCTTGATCCTCTAGAGGGACTTCTTCTTCTTCTTCTTGTTCCCCTTTTAGGATGGGTTCACCCTTCTCATCATCAGAGTAGGCGAGGAATTGATCTTCTTGGTTGTCTGTGACTTCCTCGGCCTTTTGCAACAGCTATAGAGGGGGCCTCCGATATTGAGGATTAAACTCCCAGTTAGTAATAATTTGGTTGGAACGAGGAGGGGAATTCTTGGCCTCCGATTCAAGCTTAACCATCTTATTTGAGAGGTTTTTTATCAGCTTATTCATCTCTTGGATTATATGCTCCTGTAATTCCCTCTCTTGATTTGAGATAGAAGCCTCCTCCCCATTCTTTATTCTATCTTCATGTTATGTCTTCCCCTTGAACTGACCAGTATAAGCAAAGTTTGCTTCTACCCCCAATGCATCAGTCTGGATCTGAACCAGAGATGTGGATCTTCTTTCTCTTAAGGTGAACCCAAAATCTGGCTTGAAAGCTCCTAGGAAAACCACCTTAGCAGCTGCTTGGGGAGGCTTTATCTCGGCAAGGATATTATTATAGAGCTTATCGAACCTCTTTATAATTTTTTACATCCTCATTTTTTCTCTTCTTGAGAGCATTGAACTCTGTGAGGACATATCCATGGTCCCTCTTTTCTCCCCATTTCAATGTGAAGAAATTTTCCATTTCTTCCCAAGTGTGGATTTTGTTGTTGGCTAGAGACTTGAACCATTTCCAGGCTTCTCCCCACAAGGATTGGACAAAAAGCCTTAATACCACATTAAGTGTTTACATTCTCAGCAAAGGCGCATAAGTTTTAAATATGTCTCTCGCAGAAGTACTATCTTCCCCAGTGAACCGAGGCAACCGATGTAGATAGTCTTGCGGCATATCATTTAGAGGTTGAAGGAGGACCAAGGGTGCATACTTGTTCAAAAGGAAACTCGGCATAGCCATCTGATTTAGAGGTGGGTGTAAATGATGGATTTGAATCTGGTGTGAGGCCTAGTGAAAGCCAAGACTAATTCTGATTAGTACTATTTTATAGTGGAGTCACTAAGGTGAGGAATATGAAACTCTCAACCCTTCGTACTCACCTAATTGAAGGGTGAAGATAATGGCATATTCCACAGAAAATATTTCTTCATTCATTTCCCCGGAAACGGTGCCAAAAAGATGTTGTAGCTCCTAGAGACAGCCTTGAGTTGCAAAATACCAGTGCTTAGGACATCTTAAAATCAGAGGTTAAATATGGACAACTGTATAAGTGCCTCTAACAGAAAATGGGTCAAGAGAAAAATGGTTTTGGTGATTCAGGAATGGAGGAGACCCTTTGAGCCTGATTCATGTGAATTCCCTATACTGTGAGAGGGCTCGGGACGCTGTGAGGCTAGATGGCTTTTAAGTGGGCCAAGTATAAAATAATGAGCAGAAACTTTAAAAATATGCAGAGGTGTCGAGAAATAACGGAGAAGGAACCCACAAGAGACAAGCTTAAGAGGATTAACATTTTGTCCCTGTGAACTCAGAGGAAACGGATATGAATGAGACATGGACAAAAATAGAGGTTCGTGGAGCGCAAATTAAGGGAGTGCAGCAAGGTTAATACATGAGAGTTAAAATCTTAGCGTTATACAGACATGAATTCATGAATAAGGTTGCAGACTATCGGCAGCTACATTACATGAACCATCAAAGCAGCATAGCATGAAATATGATTACACATAAAAAGGAGATTACTGATAACAGAAGGAAACATATACATACTACTCATTGCTCCATTTGGAATCAAAATAACATCTCTGTATCATATTAAGTTTAAACAACTCTCCCAAATATGTGTCTCAGAGCACAGGGATAAGATACCCAGAATTCTTGCCATGCAAATTAAAACAGGGCCAAGCCGTAATCAAGGAAAAACCTGGCAGGTCCACGCATCTCCCCGGCATAAACAACTTAATCATGCAGGACATGCAGGACGAAGTATACCTAGACAGAGAGCATATGAAAACCTTCCTATTTAAACTTACTAAAACATCTACCAGGTCCTGTCGAACCATATAACCTTCAACTTGTTCATTAAATAGACTATTGCTAACCATATCCATGCAACAAATTACAGATTAGCGAACCAGATATATAAATTCAAGGAAAACCAGAATATTTCTTCGCATGCAACGGTATGCAGAGACTCATTTCATCATTATGGCATATGGAGAATTGGATACATACAAATTCAAAGCTGCAGGTTGGGAAGTCCTTCGGCGTCATCTGGTCAGTTGACAGGGATGCTCGCGGCAGGACCCAAACATGCATTAGATAGCTAACTTGCAGAGGAGAATGGAACTACAGAGAATAATCGAAACCATGTTAATACCCAGCGCCCATCTAACCCAGCAGCACACATTCGAAATTCTCCCTAACATCCCACATGAATCGTTGGGTTGTTCTACATGATGCTTTAATAATGTCATAATTAACCATTGGGGGAGTCGTCTGCACGTCGTCCTCAGCTTTGGTATGACTACCGCCACATGCTCTCGCCACATACCCACCTCACATCACAGCGACGTGGCTCTAACCTCTCTAGTTGGCACCCCGATCGGGAGGGGGTTGGTTTTTATCTCGATCATTGTGCCTACATTCTCGTTGTATAATGACTTGAAGGTCTGCAAGCCCTGGTTCCATGTTAATCCTCCAAGGTTGATCCATGACCATGTCTTCATTCCTACATCCCCAATTCGCCAAACAACCTGTTGCTTCATTGCTTGATCTCCTAACATGAAGTGGAATAATATAGTTGATTATAGCCATTTCCTCCTTAATCTATTGGATGAATCTTGTTGTTCTCCAACTACTACTTATATGTTCCCAACGAAATCCCTGTTGTAGCTTTCAGAGAACACCTGTAACCATGGCCGAATTTCCCTCAATCTCTAAACGGTTGTACTGTTCATGGTTAGCAATTCGCACACCTTGTTTCGCGGCAATCAATTCTGCTTCATTATTGCTAGCATACCCTAGGTTAATGGCAAAAATCCTCAAGACTCCTCTAGTACACTCCCGAAATATGCCTCCATCCCCTGCCTAACTGGGTTGCCCTTTGAGGCCCCATCATAGTTTATTTTGATGAACCCCGGCTGAGGAGGTATGAATCTGTCCTGAAATTCAAAGGCTATGGATCTGTGTTTCCAAGATGTTGACGCCAACATCTCTACCTTAAGATTTTACTTGTTGAGAATCCTGCCCTCTATTCCTTGAACCGTCCAATCTTCATGACTCCATTTTTCGGCCAGGATAGTCTCTCTAATGTTATGGACAATGGTTTTCCAAATATTATGCATTTGCCTCTTCTCATTATGAAATATTCTTCGATTTCTCTCCTTCCACACTTTCCATAGCAGGAATCCCAGTGAGAGGGTCCAGGCTCTATTTATCACCCTGTTCTAATACCCTCCTTTTCTCCTATTCTCCATTGTTTGTCTGATGCTATCGTTATTTATGTTTGTTTGCAAGAAGAGGTTGAACAAGTTGCGCCACATCTGGTCCACTACCGAGCAGGTATTGACAAGGTGTTCCAGGTTTTCTTCATGCTCTCCACACATCACACAACAAGATGTTTCAAGCATGCCAAGTTTCTAGAGCTAGTCCCAGGTAAGAATTCTGCCATGACCAACAGTCCATAGAAAGTGTTCAATTTTGGGCCAGTATTTTGTGGACCAGATTTTTTTCCATAACCTATTGTCTAGTAAATTTACATAATTCGATTTTATCTGGTAAGCTTCCTTATTTTTGTACATTCCTTTCATATTGTGCCCCCAGCGTAGGATATCATTTCCTATTAGGATAGGTATTTTCCTATATTGTAGTTCTATGTCATAATTCCCCCATTGTTGTGTGTCTGGTGTTTGCTGTCATTGATGTTTTTATTTCCATCTCCTCCATAACTGGTCATTTTGTTCTTCCCAATATAGGTTTACCTCTTTAGTATGAGGTTGATTTGTGAACAAAAATATTTATGCTAAATCTAACCTGCTATATAGCTTCTCACGTTGTTGCCAGGAATCTTCCTAGAAACGGGCTAGGTTTCCTCCTTTGATCTCCCAGAAACTCTGGTCAGTAATTAAATTCTTGTTATATGAATCCAAGTTCCATATGCCAAATCCTATGGGGGTGATATCCAGCTGCAACCGATCTCTCGTGGCCTGATCCATTTCATATTTTCGTTCCCATATTTTTTCCCATATGGTCGTACATCCCTGCATCCATCGCCACCAAAATTTAGCCCCCATGACCTGGTTTAGGGTGAACGGATCTTGCAAACACAATCCTCCTTTAGATTTAGGCAGAGTGAGATTCTCCCATGATAAGAGAGCCCACTTGCGTTTTTACTGTGACCCTTGCCATAGAAATTTTTTGAAAATATCAACCATCTTAGAACAAATAGTCTTCAGAGTTGCCATCCCAGAAATTTGATAGATAGGAATGGATTAGAGAACAGATTTCAGAAGGATGACACGACTAGGGGCATTAAGATCCCTAAAGGACCAATTCTACAACCGTTTTTGAATTCGAGTGGTTAGATTTTTCCAGCGAGATATTCTTAGGGAATTTACAGAGAGGGGCATGCCTAGGTACTTGGTGGGTAAGGTCCCAATGTAGAAACCAAGAGTACGAGATAAGAACCTTTGGGATTGAGTAGCAGCGTTGAATAAAAAGACATTATATTTGTCATCATTAATCAGGGTCCCCAAGGTGGCCATAAACACTTTTAGAATATGTAATATGGCTTTTGATTCCTGGAGGCTAGCTTGGAAAAACTTCATGATATCATCAACGAATTGTTGGTGAGATAAGTTGAGATCCGGGCCCCAAAGTTTTAAGCCTTTAAAGGAGCCATCCATCACCCTATGATTGATAATTCTTCCCAACCCCTCTGCAACAATGATGAATAGGAACGGGGATAAGGGATCTCCCTACCTTAGGCCACAGGAGGCGTTAAAATGATCATAGGGGCTTCCATTGACGAGGATTGAGAAATTCGGGGTTGAGATGAAGGAGAGGATCCAATTAACCCATATTTGATAAAAAACGAAGGATAGAAAATTTTTTTGGAGGTAACACCAACTTAGACGGTCATAGGATTTGGCCAAGTCAAGTTTAATCAGCATACCTTTAGCTTTAAGAGTGCGAAGGGAATGAATGGCTTCCTGGGTAGTCACAATACCATCCTGAAATTGTCTACCTTTGAAAAACCCATTTTTCTCAGGGGATCAATGCTATAAAGGTATAATTTAGAGCTGGGTATACATTTATTTTTCTTCATGACTCTTCTGCAAGGTATAAAATGTATTTTCCAATAAAGGACCAAGAAGCCTGAAATAATTTTGCAGTGAAACCATCAGGCCCTGACACCTTATTTTTAGCTAAGATTTTGATCACTTCCTCCACCTCTTGAATAGTAATTTCCCCGAGCATAGCTATATTATGCTCCATGTTAACAATTGTGGGAATGAATTGCTTTACACAATTAATGGCTTCCATTCAATTCTGATCTGGTTCCATTAATATGTCTTGGAAATGGTTGACCAACTCATTTTCCAAATCTTGATGTTGGACCAATCTGTTTCCTGTCGAATCTTTGAGGGAAAAAAATATGATTATGTTGGCTTCTTTGTATCATTGCTTTATGGAAAATACTAGAATTCTTATCCCCTTCTCTTAACCATTGAATTTTGGACTTTTGTTTCCACAATATCTCTTCCTGGATTCTTCGTTCTTCCAGTTTGCTTATTAATGAACCTTCCTCTTTAACAAGGTCTGCATATCGCCCCATTAGAATCATCTATTGTTGGATATGTTCCATATGCCCCTGGATTTTTTCCTTATCTTCATAAATGTTCCTGAATTCTATTTTGTTCCATTTTCTTATTTTATGTTTGATGTCTTTGAGTTTTAGTTGTAACGAATGCATTTGATTCCTACCTTGCACCCTGCTTTCTGCCCACCAACTTTTAACTTTATTGATGAAAGTAGGGTTTCTCAGCCAAAAACTCTCAAATCTAAAAGGGCGTTTGTTATTTTGCTTGCTCATATCCACCTCCAAATGAATTGGCCAGTGATTTGATCCCATATAAGGCATAATATAAGCTTCATAGAATACATTTAAGCTGATGAGCTCTTCAGATACTAGGAATCTATCTATGTGAGAGGCAACTTGATGAGTTCCCCCCTCATATTGTTCCAGGTAAATTTTCCATTTACAGTGTGTATGTTAATCATTCGAAGATCAGAAATCAGATCCCGAAAAATTTCCATCTCTATCTCATTCCTTCTTGTGCCTCCTTTTCTTTCTTCAAGGCATGTAATCATGTTAAAATATTCTCCCAACACCCAGTATTTCTCTGTGTTCAGCAATTTCAAACTCCTTACACTTTCTAGAAAAGCTTTTTTATCTCCTGGAAGGTGTGGACCATAAGAAGAGGATACAAAAATCCAGTCTTTCGTCCTAATTAATCTGAACTTACCAGTGAGGATATGTGGAAGGCCAATCCATCCTTCAGCCAAAACCTCAGTCAGGTTCCAAAGAATCGCTATGCCACCACCACTTCCTCGCGAGTCAATAGCCATGACTTCATATCTGGGTTTGATATGGTTCATAACTTTTTCAAGTTGTAAACCTGACACTTTGGTTTCCTGGAGGAGAGCCACTTGCGGTTTATCGTTCTTCAATCTTTCTTGTAAGTATCTATGTTTGCCTTTATTGTTAAGGCCCCTTACATTCCAGGAGATAACTATCATTAAGCAATTTTATGGAGTTTTTGAAATACCGTTGTGAGCAGTATAACATGTCCCGAGTTAACCAACATTTCTCTAACTGTCTGAATGGATTCTTGCAAAGTTTTCCTTCCCTTATTTTTACCTGTTTTAGTCTTGGAGTGATTTTTGTGGCTGATTCCCTGAGGATTAGTAGGTGTGTTTTCCATTTCTACTTCTCTTCTTGCTTGGGTGGTTAGGTATTGTTCGAAGGTTTCCTTATATAAAATCTTTTGGTTATCAAGGATAAATCTATCATCCAAATTTCTCCATTCTTGTTGTAGTTTCTTCATAACCAGTTCCTCCTTACTTAATTAATATTTGATGATATCTACTTCCATATCGGCTTGGTCTAGAGGTTGAGATTGGTCCTCCTGTTCACTGGCCTCTAATGGAACTTTTATCATAGCTTTCACAGGTTTTATATGACTATTACCAGAGCCATCCTCATTCACTTGTTCAACTTCTTTTCCAAGATCCCATGTTTCTTGAAGGACTTCATATCTGTTTTGATTAGTTCTTAGAGGCTTGTGATGGTTCTGTTGAATTCCTGTTGTTTCCCAACCCGTCTTTTACTTGTAACTATTTTAAAACCTTCATCATTCTCCGGGGGAACTTCCCCTCCCTGTGTTTGCTTCACTTTAGGCTAATCTGGATTATTAAGAGGGCATGTTTTAAAAATATGGTCATATTCATGGCATCTTCTACATTTAAATGGAATATGTTCATAATCAATTAGTTGCTTCCATACCTCCCCTTCATATTCCAATTCTATTGACTCAGGAAGGGGCTCTGTAATATTCATATACACACAAATACAGGCAAAAGAAGTATACCTGCCTTGACATGTCGTTTCGGCTATGTTCACGAATCTCCCCAGCGAACTACCTATTCCTTCTAGAATCTCAGGGTCCCAGAAATCAACATATAAGGCAAATAAACATACCCAAACTGTAGCTGAGAGGAACTATTCTTGATCTGGATTGTAGCATTCCTCCCATTGTCGAAGACACATACCAACATTATGATAAAAATAAGGCACTCCTTCAAAAATCCTTTCTTTATCAAGAAGGTTTGTGAATATGACTATGAAAAACCCTCTGGCCCCAAACTTGATATCAATATGACCTTTCGGTTGCCACTTAGTTGAATCCAATTTAGTAATTTTTTCTCAATGGGCCAAATTCCAATGAATTTGCATATGAGAGCATGGTCTTTCATATACCCTCTGTAGTGATCTAATTTATTGGCCAGTATAACAAAACGGGGCTTCTTGGTGGCTCTTGACAAACATTTCCCTCTGTGTTTTGCTTGCCATTGGGCCCCCAGCACTGGCCCCGAGTTAGGGTCGGCTCCCCCTTGCACCCCTTATTGTTTCCACTGCAATATTTGGTCATTATGTTCCTGTAGGAGGGCATCTGACCCCCCTTTGGAGTTCGTTGTCATTTTGCCTTACCACCAGACTGCAGCAGCAGCCTCTGCTCCACGATCTCTGTGTTGTCAGATGCCTGGTCCAGAACCCTAGCTCAACATCCCCACTTCTGAAAAGGAAATTTTTCCAACTCACGACGTAATTTACGTTAAAATAAATTGAATATGTTGTAAAGTAATTAGAAGTAAAAAAAACAATGTGTGAGTAAGATGCTTAAATCTTATAATTTGATTATTGATAAAATATTTTAATAGGAAATAATATTGACATATACTTAAAAATATGTTAATAATAAAAAACAATGTACATAAAAATATGTTAATAATAAAAAACCATTTTAATATGCATCATAAATTGTCTCGGTGTACATGTTATGTAAAATATTTTAATGTCAATTGAGAATATACTAGCAATTGCACCACATGTTGCAAAGGAAATGTTGTAAGGTTCTGGTATAAGAAAGAATAACATATAAGAAAGAAGAGGTAGTGGGAACTTTCTGGGCTCCAACAGATCCTCCAGAATAAGGGGTGGAGAAGTATGTTTACTGGACCTCAAATCAAAATATCCATATTGGGTAATTGATGTGGAACAAATTCTTTGTTATTAATTGCATATAAGATGTGTTTTTTCATAATGGATGATACATTTTGGCCAAAGTACTCAAGACCTCTATATGACAAAATCTGAACATTTATTTTTTTTATGCATGAAGGATGCACTTGGTTTTTATGACGAAGTTTGGTAGACTTCACCCTTCCAAAAATTATTTGCTTCTATCACATTCCCAATGTTGAATTCCTTTGATACTACTCCTAGAACTCTGACTCTGCTCTACAGTTAGAATTATTTAATGGAATAAAAACTTATCACTATGACATGTTGTACTTCATAAGATACAACTAAGAAGCTTAAGTATGGTAAATCCACCTTCACCTGTCATTTGAACATAGAGAATAGAGTTATCTTAAACGTCAATTTTATGGATAAGAGACATTTGGACCCTTTTTAACCCTTGGGGTTGATTAATTAATCTTAGTTCATATAGTTTATATTAATAAATTATCTACAATCATATTTCCATAATTCCTCTTTGAATGACCAATATTCCACTTCTTTGGAACTTTTCACCTCGTTTACAATAACAAACATCAAGAAGACCCAAAAGTAAGAAGAAAAAATCAGCTCATAATCAGGGAATCTAGCAGCTTCTTTAAGGATTATAATTCAAGACTTTAGTGCCTTTTAAAGATCATTTATTTTCCCATCAAATAAAAAGAAACAATAAAATTTTGTAGTGACAAGAATGGGAACACGTTTTAAATGTAATAACTCCCTTCCCTAGTGATAGTACATTTTTGTTTTGAAATGAAATTATTTTCCTGATCTTTTAAATAATAGATTCCTCCCCAAGTGACCCTTTAGAGTTATATTTTGTAGTGACAAGAATGGGAATGTATTTTAAATGTAATAACTCCCTTCCCTAGTGATAGTGCATTTTTGTTTTGAATTGAAATTAGTTTCCTGATCTTTTAAATAATAGATTCCTCCCCAAGTGACCCTTTAGAGTTACCTTTTTTGAACTGATTGCAATAGGTAAGTGTATTTTGTCTATTATTTTTTGAGTCCTCCTTACAATTGGAATGTTTCTCTTCCCATAGCTCTATCTCGGGTTATAATTATAGCTTTATCTTGTTTATGAATAAATTGTCTCTATATCACTATTTTCTATCTCTTTTTCAGCGCTTGCTTGAATTAGTGAGATAATGTAGCTCATCTGGATTCCAAAATCCTTGAGTTACCCATTTTCTGAGGAGTCCTCTTCTGTTTTTAATTATGCTATTTGGTCCTCCATAGTCTTGTCAACATCGTTTCCTTCTAAAGAATCATACATTCTTGATAAGTATCCATTGTCCTGCTTTTCTTCTTCCATATACTTCAGATCTAAATGAATGGAACATGAGATAAACTTCGTGACATTTTCCAAATTCCAAGATTTTTCATTGCACTTCTCATGCATATCATGGAAAATGGATTCCATACATTCAACGTTCTCTTCACCATGTCTCATTTCTTTTGTATCCTTGACTTTGATACAAACAATTGTTACCGACCTCTTTAAAGGTAAATTTAATGTTATTTAAGAAATGAGAATTATGAACATTCATCATTATTGCTCAAGATAAACCATGTCTTCTGAAATAATTAGAAAATTTTAAAAAGATCGCATATTTTAAGAAATTTCATTATTAATTTAATTTTTTATATATTAAGAAATAATACTCATGAAATATAAAAGAGTTGTAAATAAATAATATATAACAAAAAAAACCATGTATTTTGCGAATAATAAAATAGTTGTAATAGAGATAATACATAACAAGAAAAACTATGTATATTTGGATGTATGAAAATTTAGATACATTTTAGTAAGTAAAATTTTAAAAGAATAATTATTTTTATTTTTATTGTATTTTGACCTAATTAAAATGTTCATTACATTATGTCAATAGTTTTATTTAATTTACTTTTATTTTTAATTTTGTGTAATTTGACATAGTCAAAATGTTAAAGATGACATGACAACCTTTCTATCATCACCAAAACCTAAATTCAATCTAACTTATTAAAAAGGAAAAAACTAACATTATAAAAAACATATATAATTTTTTTTAGTTGATCTAATGGCCTAAAACATTTCAATCGTATAACATTTAATCCAATGGCTCAAACATGGACAGCTAGGGGAGTTGCCAATGGCTCAAACATGGACACAGTGGCAGCTAGGGGAGTTGTTTTCAAATAGTGACACCTTAAGGCGTAATTTTATATCATTTAAAAAAAAATCTATATATCATTAAAAAAATTAAGTTTTTGTGGTTAAAAAATTAATTTGGTCTTATATATACTTTATTTAGCGTTCAAAATTACAATTGAAACAATGAAAAATAACACGTGAAGAAGTTTGATCGCTCTCTACTCGTGTTATAAAATGGATATATGTTTGACCATCATCATTCCAGAGTGTGTGGTTTTCTTTGAATATGATGATGAATCAACTTACATTTATGAATAACAACTAGAAATAGTTTTTCTAGCTACTAATTTGACAACTAAATTATGATAAATTTTACCACTGCAAAATTAAATTAATAAAAAATTACACATACATTCGCTTTTGAAACTGTACACAAGTGCTCCACCGACCCTGTTGTGTGTTCTTCATAATAGTTGTGGTTGAATCGCCATATTTCTCGCAAGAAGAACATCTCTTCTGACAAAATCCATTGGGTTCCCGGGCCGTTGGAGCTCATGCCAGGCACAGTAGAAATGACAAAATCACAGATTGCATTTAATTATTTAACACAAAAATCGAAGTTGATCAATATTCTAGGATCAAATTTCAGAAAATTCCCTATTATGAAAAGAAATGGAAACGTGCGGGGGGAAGATTCTGGAGTTGTTTCCTCTCTTGGCGGTATATACGATCGTTATTAGAATTAGGTCGTTAGTGAAAACTGATAAGTATTGGGAAAGGATGTTGAATCCTTTCGAAATTATTAGGAGAGTCCTCATTTCCGTGAATCATTTTTGGTTAGAGATAGTAAAAATAATTATTTTCAAGTCGAGGTCAAGGGTTAAGTTTGTATTTTTTTTTATTTAATTGATTATTTTAAAATATGTATATTATTAATCATAATTATTTATTTTTTCATATTGTTAATTTGATGAGTGACTTAAAAATTTATATATATTATAAAAAGGTATTGTACTATGTAATATCTATAATACTAAAACTTTAACATGAGACAGATAAGCATAGATTTATCTATAGTGGATTTTTGGATTTATTAGAAAAAGTTCAGCCACACCATGTGATTCCACATTATACACACTTAAGCATAAAGCATGAACATTGAACACATTGTACACACTTAAGCATAAAGCATGAGCATTGAAGGGCAAAGCTTAAAGGTTGAGACTCCTACAACATGTCCACATTGATGGGTTGTTGGTATTCTATATAAAACACTAATTGACTTGTTTTTGTTTATGTAGGTGAAATAGATGTTTTTCGTTTGATTTTGAGAGATTTATGTAGTTTCTTTAGTGTTGGCACACAGGTGATAGATATTCGTTTTTATAAAATGGACCTCAAATGTGTGGTTACAAAGGCTATAATGCTTTTGATGCATTCATACTTGAATTTAAACACAGTTGGGTTTGTGCCTTTTAGGGGTTAGCCTATATTTTAGAAACTTATATTCTTCTTCCTTGTCAAAAGATTATAAAATTATTTAAAATCCATGACTGGATATTATTATTACTTGAAATGTTATAATCCTCCCAAAGTCTTATTAGTCCTTGCCTAGACAAGACTCTAACAATCAATTTGCAGTTTGTCTACTATTAGTTTAGTATTGACTTATGAAAAATCTAATGTTAAACTTTACAAATAAATAACCTATTTTTATTAGAATTAAAAATAATAATTTGTAAACACCTGATTGGACAAAAATTTTGATGTCTTATTTTAGCATTAATATCATTTATCTATTTTGTAACAGTGTCACTGATAAACTCTTTGTCATAAGAGTTATTTGTGCCCACACAAATGTTCATGTGCTTCCAAATCACTAGGGAAGCAATACTAGTAAGAATGCACACAATAGTAATCTGTAAAGACTTTCAATCGTTGCTTTCCAAGTTTCAATGTTGCTTTGAATAGTTAGATTTCCTTATGAACTTTTAGAATAAAATTGATTTCAAAAGTCCTTAGAATTGACTCATTTCAAGTCAAATAGAATAGATAGTCTATATTTACTTTTCAAGTTAATAGATTAAATATTTACTTCTTCTTAAGTAGAATAGACTTTTAATTTCAGTCCAATAGATTAAGCTTTCAATTTTTCTCAAATAGAATAAACTTTAAATTTAACAAAGTGACTTTCAATTTCAGTTCTTAGAATAGTATGCTTTAATTTCTTGCACTCTAGTTTTAAAATGTCTTATAGAAAGAACATGTGCTTATACTTGATGAGAAATAGTCATTGCTAGATTATGATTTCAATTTCGTAATAATTCTCTCTAATAGAAAACAAATCTCCTAGCATATATAATGCACATACACTTCACAATTTCACAAACCCTGGTCGATAATTTAATGAAATAATTTAATCAACAATTAGATTACCCAACACTTTGTATGCACAAGATATGCCACGGATTTTGCCACGAGGTATGTTGAAATAAGAGTGTTTTGGTTTTGTATTACAAAATACTTTACACAATGACAACCAAGCCAATTTGAATCGGTCTAATGTAGCAGTGAATTGTGTGTTGGTTCCTTCTCATTGCAATCGCAAAAAATAGGTGGTGAAATCATTTGACTCTATTAAAGAATTTGTTTTTCAGTGAGGATGTATATTAGGACAGGGTTCCAATTTTTGTTTTTCCTAGTACTTTAGATCAGGTCTTTGTCTAATCATGATCATAAACACACTGAAATACACAAAACTTCAAGCTCTTTGCGTAATGGAATTGTAATAGCAACGAATCAATTAAATACACAAGAATTTTGCAGACCCAAAAAAAAAAAAATTTATTACAATTTTAACAAAAAAAGATAGGGCTCTTATACTAGGGATCATGGCCCTTACACAACCCTAATGCAAGAATAACTAGGGATTGAATTCAACTACTTTTGACTGTAAATATTCCCAAGACAAGAACCATTAAAGGAAATTCCAGCCTTAAAGTGCCCATAAAATTTTCATGTAATTTCCATGTCATAATATGTAAACCAATCAATATGCTTTAAATTTAAAAAGAGGTACATGTAAATATTTTGGAGGGAAAAGAAGAAAAACTACTTTTTGTAATTGCATGTTTTTCTTATCTCCTTATAGGTTTACTCAAATTTCAAGTTTAGACACTCATTAGATGCGGAATTAAATTCCACATCCAACGAGTACCCATTATGCATACTTTTGAGAAGACCCACCTTGATAAAAATTGCAGATACATTAAAAAATCATGTTTTAACAAGTTTTTTAATGTATCTGCAATTTTTATCAATGTGGGTCCTCTCAAAAGTATCTATAATGGGTACTAGTTGGATGTGGAATTTAATTTCTGCATCCAATGAGTGTATAAAGTTTAAAATTGAGTAAACTAATAAAGAGATAAGTCGAAAATATAATTAAAAAAAGTAGTTTTTTTGTTTTCCTTCCAAAATTCATACATCTTATTTTATTATTTTTCCTTAGGAGGCCACTTTTAGGCTGAAATTTCCTCTAATGAAAACTTTACTTACTTGCTGAAGATGCACTTACAGATCAACCCTTTTAGTACACTTTGACTTGACAACTGGCATGTCCTTTTACTCCTATCTCATAGAGAAATATGTTCCTTCAATATCTATGCATACAACTTCTCATAATGATATTTACCCTTCAAGAACCCCTGCATATATATTAGTTCAAAACAAGGTCTACTACTCACAGTGAATTAGCCTTACAATTCAATGAACATTAGCACTCTAACAACATTATCCACTCCAACATTCATGGAAATATTTCAATCAATACCTCTACAACCATCCACAATAATAGATAGCCACAATACTCCCTTCTTGGTTGATCTGAAAATGGATGGATAACTCGAAATGCTTATGGGCAAGCACCTCCCACTCAGTTAAACAAATAAATGATCGTGCTTATACATTACTTGTGCGGAATTTTAAACTTGAAACAGGTGTAAGTTTTTTTACTATTTAAGTGCTTTAAGAAAATTTGTTTTTGTTGATATTAAGCATGTGCAACAACCATAAAGTGTAGCAAATAATAATCAACACATAACAACAAATTTAATATAGGAGTTCACCCGAATATCGTGGGCTATGTCTCCTTGAGCCTATGTCATCTGACTTGGCTCTTTGGGATTATGATGGAAAATATCTTTTACAAGGTACAAAATCAACTCTAATGGTTATCTGAATTGAACTAATGGGTTTAGAAAACCATCATACCCCTAGAATGAATGTCATCACTCTGAAGAAAGATCTAGGTTTCCCTTAGACTTGATCTCTATTGTCGGTGCCTTAAGCTTCCCTGAGTTTGTATGTGGCACTAACCCTTTAAGAAATCATTTTCTATCCTTGAAACCTCACCAATTGTCTCCATCATACATCAAACATCCAAAATAGATTGGTCATTTGATCAAAATGAGCATTGCATCCCCAATCTAGGCCTCCATCCACTGTTGGCCTTGGGCTTCCCAAAACTTCCTTGTGGGTTCTCGACCTTCAGAAGTATCCAAATGACTCTGAAAATCCCTTAAATGGATTAATAATGTCAGAAATAGTCAGAATATATTATTCATTTTCTGAAATTGGCCTCTGGTTGCTCTGGTTACGCCTCCAACATCTAGTGGCACCCCCTAGCTCTTGGGTCACTAAAAAATTCTCTGAAGCATATCGGCCTTCAGAAGTCTTAAAAATATTCTTAAAATCACACCAATGGATTCATAAGACTCATTACAGTCAGAAATGACTATTGGTTTGCTAAGAATGGATATTCGCTGCTCTGGATAGGCCTCATTCTCCAGCTAGCACCTGATGGCCCTAGTGGCCCCTGGAACTTCTCTAAAAGAACTCGGCCTTCAAAATTCCTCTACAGGCTTTGAAAAACCACACCATTATTTCCATAATTTCTGAATCATCCAAAATTGACTATTGGATTCCTAAATAAGGCCTATAGCTTCCCTGGCTAAGCCTCAAACTATTGTTGGCCCCTGATGGCCCTTGTGGCCCTTAGAACTTATCTGAATAAAAACATCATCTAGAAGCTCTCTTATGGCTCTAAAACCCTCACTAATGAGTCTGGAATGTCTGAGATAGTCAAAATTTACTATTCACACTCTCAGAATGGTTGAATCTAGCTCAATATAGAGCCTAATCAATTTTTGTCCAGTAACCCCTAAATCAGCTCCACTAATTTTGGAGCACTGCAGTTAGCTCCAGACAAAATAGGGATTTTTTCCAAAATTGGCATGCCCACCAGCCTAACCACCGGATCTGACTGCACATAAAGTGCTAGTGGTTGGACACATGTCCCAAACCACAAGTCATGGTGACCGTTGGTGGAAACTCCGTATAAACTGGGGTTTGTTTGTTGAACTCCGGTTTAAAATTCGTTTAAAGAAACCATCGGAACAACTTAACCATGCATGTAAAAAAACCATGTGACACCTATTGTAACGGCGGGGACTACGGAGATTTTTGAAAACCATAGGCGTTAATCCCTTAGGCAAGGGGCAGATCATATGGGGAGGGGCTAGCCCCTCCGTTCCCCCAAACATGATTTCAATACATGTTAAATATAATGTGTGGGCTATATTTGTTAAGAACCACCATAGGGGAGATGATAAAGCACTGTGTATGCAGGCGAGAGGTCTCGGGGTCTACTCCATTTGGCTCCACCAAAAATTTTAATACACCAAACCTGGACCATATGGCGGCCTCTGATTAGCCAAAACCACAACCCCACAATAAAATTGCCACACGTGTCAGCTTGCGACTGGTCTCGAAGGAATATTCCAAGAATATTCCCTGGAATATTAATTTTTTAATTTTCCAAACCCAGTCAAAACTGGTCAAAGGTCAAAAAGTGTAGTTTACTGGACTTTTCAAATCATGATAAATTCTTCATACGGTGTCGATTTTTCGAACCGTTTGCGATGCCGGAATCAGGAAGACAAGATCTATCCGGTCGCTCAGGTTCAACACACTTTTGAAAACTTTGAAATTTGAACTATCACTTAGGTCCTTGATCCAAATCTGATCACACTTCCCATTGGGAATATTTTAGACCCCAAAATACTGATTACCTGATCTGTTCAGTAGATGAGAATACAACACCCTCACTTTTTCAGCCTCCATACACTTTTCCTTGCATGTCTTAGTGCCTTTGAACCACAACTCAAAGGTAGTCAACACTTCCCCTCCTTATATGCTCTTGTCATCCTGTCAAGAATTGTCTTCCTTGCTCATCCAGAAATTTCTGGCGAGAAATTTTTAGAAGGTAGCTGAACATCATGTCCTTGATCATTGAACCAAGGTGGCTCTAACAAACATGAGATTACAACAGAAAACATCTATACATAACTTAAATTTGCATATGTACAAATGAATGTATGTCTTACTCTGTCAAGAAGTCAAACCACTTCTTACCAAGCCACTTCCATGGTGATTTTTGGTGTTGAAAATCTTCTTCATGTGAAACATCTGTTCTCACATCAATGATGAAATCTTTGGTTCTAGTTTCGCTAGTATTTCTATCCTCTTGCTTCAAATTCTTAGGATGATTAGTTGGATGCAATGTCCAACATTTGGCAACAACATGTCCCTTCTTCTGGCAATGTGTGCAGGTCTTTTGCACCCTTTGAGAAAGTTGTCTTCGCTTCAATTGTTTCCTGTATGCATTCAATCTTTTCTAGCACTTTGAAACATCATGGTTACATAGACCACAATATGCAAAACAACTCTTTCTTCCATTCAAGCATGCAGATTAAGCATGCTTATCAGAAACATAATCAACTTGACTATGAGAAGAATTATACCTCAAATGTTGCTTTGCATGCCATATTTTTTACCTTCTTAAGGAGATGAAATAGTAGAGGTTCCAGCTTTCCTTTGAAGACTAACATTAGTGTTCATGTCTTGATAGTTTTCTGAACTCTCATGCTCGTCATAAGTTTCATGTCTACAAACATCTTGTTGCAACATAGGCTTCAAATAATGGCAATAAACTTGAAAACAAACTTGACATGTTTGTGGTTTAGAACTTGCAACAAAATTTATTTTTGAAGTTGTCTCAAATGCCTTCATGGTTGTAGAGTTTTCACCATAATATTGAACATAACCAAAACCAAACTTCTTAGGTCTCTCCTCAACCATAATAGGTTCAACCATGCCTTGTGCATGTTTGCCTAAACCCTTGCCTTCATATCCCTTTTTTAACATCAACTTGGACCCTATACCTCTAGTGTGCTTTTCAAATGAACCTACACATCTTTTTGAAGAGGAAATTGAAGACAAATTTGAGTGATTTACCTCTGCTTCAAGCATGTTCTTGGTTAAGGCCTCTTGGGCTTAATGGAGCTGCATCTCCATATCATGCATTCTTTGAAGAATTCCTTCTTTCTCTTGCTTCATAACAACCAATTTCTCATGAAGTCTAGTGCTTTCCCTTCTATCTTCATATAGAATTTGTACCATATCCTTCTAGATGTAGAAGTCTTGCTTCATGTATTCATCGAATAATCTTGTGAAGGAGGAGGATTTTGAAACCTCGCTTGAATAAGTTTTCATTATTATTTCTATGAAAAAAATAAATTCAACAACAATTCAAAAGCTTCAAAACAATTTGATTTAGCTTCTAAACAATATGGTTGTAGATTCAAGCTCTTCTTCAAGCAGCCACTTTTGAAAACACCCTCTTTTGATTCAAGGGTTTCCTTGAGGTCCTTTGGGTAAGGAGAATCTTTCAGCCTTCTTCCTTCTTGTCCTCTTATAGAATTAGCTAACAGTAACTCTCCCTTCACCTCTAGAAAACTCAAACTTGTAAGCAACAGACAATTTGAAAACAGTCAAATTCTTTGCATTTTTAAACACCTTTCAAGTCAAATAAGCAACCTAGTGCTCTATCAATCAAGCAACAAAGTGCTCTGATACCAACTTGATCTGAAAATGGGTGGATAACTTGAAATTATTATGCGCAAGCACCTCCCACTCAGTTAAACAAATAAATGATCGTGCTTATACATGACTTGTGTGGAATTCTATACTTGAAACAGGTGTATGTTTTTTTATTGTTTAAGTGCTTTAAGAACATTTGTTTTTGTTGATATTAAGCATGTGTGACAACCATAAAGTGCATAAAATAATCATCAACACATAACAACAAATTTTAAAATAGGAGTTCACCCGAATATCGTGGGCTACATCTCCTTGAGCCTATGTCAACTAACTTGGCTCTTTGGGATTATGATGCAAATTATCTTTTACAAGTTACAAACTAAACTCCAATGGTTATCTAAATTGAATCAATGGGTTTATAAAACCATGATACCCCTGGAATGGTTGTCATCACTCTGAAGAAATATCTAGGCTTCCCTTAGACTTGATCTCTGCTGTTGGTGCCTTAAGCTTCCCTGAGCTTCTTTGTGGCACTAACCATTTTCGAAATACGTTTCTGTCCTTTAAACCTCACCTAATGTCTTCATCATACATCATACATCCAAAATAGACTGATCATTTTCTCAAAATGAGCACCGCATCTCTAATCTAGGCCTCCATCCATTGTTGGCCCTGGGCTTCCCGAAAATTTCCTTTGGGTTCTCGACCTTCAAAAGTCTCCAAATGACTCTGAAAATCCCTTAAATGGTTTTATAATGTCTTAAATAGTCATAATAGACTACTCATTCGCTGAAATTGGCCTCCAACTGCTCCAGTTATGCCTCCAACACTTGGTGGCACCCCTTGGCTCTAAGGCCAATGAAAACTTCTCTGAAGCATCTCGGCCTTCAGAAGTCTTAAAAATCTTATGAAAATCACACCAATGGATTCAAAAGACTCATTACAGTCATAAATTACTATTGGTTTGCTAATAATGGATACTGGCTTCCCTGGATAGGCCTCATTCTCTTGTTGGCACCTCATGGCCCTAGTGGCCCCTGGAAATTCTCTGAAGCAACTCGGCATTCAAAAGTCCTCTACGAGCTCTAAAAACCACACCATTAGTTCCATAATGTATGAAACATCCAAAATTGACTATTGGATTCCTAAATAAGGCCTCTAGCTGCCTTGGCTAAGCCTCAGATTGCTGCTGGCCCCTGATGGCCCTTGTGGCCCTTAGAACTTATCTGAAGAAAAACCTCATCCAAAAGATATTTTGTGGCTCTAAAACCCTCACGAATGAGTCTGGAATGTCTGATATATTTGAAATTAACTATTCACACTCTCATAATGGTCGAATCTAGCTCAAGATAGAGCCTAATCAATTTTTGTCAAGTAACCCCTAAATCAGCTCCACTAATTTTGGAGCACTGCAGTTAGCTCCAGACAAAATAGGGATTTTTGCCAAAATTGGCAAGCTCGCTAGCCTAAACACTGGATCTGACTACACATAAATTTTTATTGGTTGGACACATGTCCCAAACCATGGGGTCACGATGATCGTTGGCAAAAACTCTGTATAAACTAGGGTTTGTTTGTTGAACTCCAGTTTAAAAGTCGTTTAACGAAATTGTCGGAACAACCTAACCATGCATGTGAAAAAAACCATGTGACACCTATTGTAATGGCGGAGACTGCGGATTTTTTTGAAAATTGTTGGCATTAAGCCCTTGGGCAAGGTGCAGATCATATGGGGAGGGACTGGCCCCTCCACTCCCCCAAACATGATTTAAATACACGTTAAATAATACACGTGGGCTATAGTAGTTAAGAACCACCATAGGGGAGATGGTAAAGTGCTATATATATGGGTGAGAGGTCTTGGGGTCGATTCCTTTCGGGTCCACCAAAAATTTTAATACACCAAACCTGGGCAATGTGGCAGCCTCCGGGTCTGCCACGTGGCAGCCTCTGATTGGCCAAAACCACAACGCCATAATAAAAATGCGACACTTGTCAACTTGCGACTGTTCTGGAAGGAATATTTTGAGGAATATTTTAGAAATATTCCAAGAATATTCCCTGGAATATTTTTTTTTTTTTCAAACCCAGTCAAACCTGGTCAAAGGTCAAAAATTGCAATTTACTAGACTTTTCAAATCGCAATAACTTATTCATACGGTGTCGGTTTTTCTAACCGTTCACAGCGCTAGAATCAGGAAGACGAGATCTATCCAGTCACTCAGGTTTGACACACTTTCTAACACTTTGAAATTTGAGCTATCACTTAGGTCCTTGATCCAACTATGATCATTGGCATACGCTTAGGTTTGAGGAATTTTGGCCCTATGCAACCACTACTCTAAGGCTACTCAACTCCAAAAAAATATCTTGTGGCACCTTAGGTTTGGATCGTAACTCGGCCTCTGGTTACCCTTTATCTTAGCCTACGGTCACTATAACAATCTTGCCCCTTGTGTATCTCCTATGCTTGGATACAAGGGAACTTAACCTTATTTCCAACCTATAAACATACCTTTTGATATTCCTTGCATAGAGAATTGAGGCTTCAACCCTCTCCAAAAAATTCAAATAGAACTCAGTCAAGGCACCTCCTTTATCATCCACAAATAAAGATACCATATCAAAGAACCGTAAAAATCATGAACACATCCATCCCTCCACAACTCATACTACTTACATTACAAGGAAAATTCTCGTCCTTCTCAGATCTACTCTAGCTCGGCCTACTTCAAGTTTTGTGGTCTTTTTTATAAGATAATGTCTTCACAAGATGAATTGTAATTGTATGTTTAGACCTCATCTAGGTATCCTTCATTTATACCTCTCCAATTATTGTCTTAGGGGCTCTTAACTTTACTCAATGTGTCCTCTTTCAATAACTAGAAAAATAAATACTTTCTTTTGGGTCTTTAGCCCACCAACATGTGTCCAAATCCAACGTTTTGAGTACATTTTCCAAAAAGGTTCATTTTTGTGGGTCAACTTTACACAATCTAGTACCCCAATGGTTATGGGAGTACCTCCCAAGATACAATTTCAACACTCCCTCTTAACGAGGGAGGTACTTACACTACTAGGAAGTAACTTGTTAGAAACACTATCCCAATCTCTAGTTTCCACCTCTACAACATATCCTATATAATGAGAAACACTATCCTTGGTAATTTACTTGCCAATAGAAACCTCTCACTTATTATTCTCATGATAGGCCTTCAACCCACTCCACAGTTCCTTCTTGCCAACTTTATAAGTTTCCTTAATCCCTACTAACCATGCGCCCTTCTTTGGTTATGAATTCTCCCTCTGAACTTGCAAACTTTCACTTGAACTTGACTCCTCTTGGGTCTCAAAAAATTGCTTCTTCCCTTGATTTATACACTTTCCTGTCAGCCTATATAGACAGCTCTCCATAACTCTAATGGTTGCTTCAAAAAATTTAGAGCTTTTGGGCCCAAGTATCCCTTTCCCATCTTGGAATATCACCTCAAACTCATTTTCCTTGATCACTGAGATGGACAACATATTGCACTTAAGCTCTGATACCCACAACAAGTCTTGAACTCGTAGCAACCCACTTGAATCCATCTTTAATAGCACAAAACCTGACCCTCTAACATTCTTCTGACTCTTATTTCCAACCTTCACGTGCAATTTTGAGTCCCATTCCCTTAAGAGTCTCAAAAACTTCCCGTGATCCTTTCATATGCTTTGACACTTCACTATCATTGAACCATGAATTATTCCTCAACTCTTCTTGAGCAGTCATCTAACTTAGTTGAGTATGTAGAATTTATTTCTATCTTCGCCTTCTTCTAATTATCTCCCTTCTTCCAATGTAGACTTACTCACACACTAACCATGCTCACCACATTTGTAACACTTTACATTACTCAAGTCCTTTCATATTTCCCATAAGAGAAATGTTATCTTCATTAGACTTCTTCTTAAGAAGATCCTCATCCCATAGTTATTCTTGGATGAAATCGTCCCATAACCTATTCCAATATGGAATCTTATATCGAGAAATTATCCCTTTGATAAATGGATTACATTCCTAAGTGAAGCCCTTCAAATTATTCCTCGCTAACTCAAAATATGGAATGATATCTCTAATGGAAATTATCTCATCATGAACTTGAGAAATCATCGTCAGATACAGAGCCACATCTTCACCATCCAATACCTTGGTGTTCTTGAGCTTCTCTCTCAATACCGACAACCGATTATAATTTTTATTTTGGAATAAGTCCTGAAGAGCTTTCGACACATCTCTCATGCAATTTTATTCCTAGTTAGATGATGTATCAAGTGATCCTTGGCACCATCTAGCCTTCTAGGATGATGATCTTAGCCTTGCATCCAATTCTGCAGATACTTCCAACTCCTTAGGGTCTATTGGTTTTTGAATGTCCTAATCGATAAACTCCCAAATCTTGTTCACCAACAAGACGATCCTGGTCCTTTCCTTCTAAGGACTATAGTTGGACAACCCATCCAACCTATCCTCATATCTCAAACTAGTAACCAACTTGGCCATGCTACTATTCATTCAATAACAAGGCAACCAACTCCCTCTTGAGTTGTTCACTTTGCACACTTTGATTCAATTGGCCCTTCAAAGTATCTCTGATACCATGTTGGTTTTTCCTAGTACTTCAGATCAATTCTATGTCTAATCATGATCATAAACACATTTAAATACACACAACTTCAAGCACTTTGCACATTGGAAATGTAAAAATAGTGAATCAATTACGTACACAAGAAATTTGCAGACCCGAAACTTGTTTTTATTACAATTTTAATAAAAAAAGATAGGATCGTGTCCCTTACACAACCTTGATACAAGAATAACTAGGGCTTGAAGTCAATTAATTTTTATTGTCAATCTTCCAAATACAAGAACAAAAATTAACTTACATGTTGAAGATGGACTTATAGGTTAACGCTTTTAGTCCACTTTGACTTGACACCCGACATGTATTTTGCCTCATGTCTCACAGAGAAATATGCTCATTTAGTATCTCTTCACACAATTTCTCACAATTATCATTGCCCTTTAAGAAACACTACATATATTAACTCAAAACAAGGAATGCTACTCACAGTGAATTATCCTTATTATCCCTCTAGCAAGATTATCCACTCCAACATTCATGGAAAAACTTAAATCAATACCTCTACAACCATTCACTGTACATAGCCAAAATACTCCCTCGTTGGCCGCTACTAAGACTCTAAGAATTTTTTCCATGTTCAACCACTGCTCTGAGGATACTCATCCTTGAAACAACCTCCGGGGGCATCTCAGGTTCGAACCCTAACTCGGCCTATGATTACCCTTTAGCTTAGTCTGTGTTCACTGTAACAACCTCAGATCTTGTGTATCTCCTACACTTGGATATGAGGTAACTCAAACCTATTTCCAACCTCTAAAACACACCTTTAATCCCTCCTTTCATAGATAATTAGTGCTTTGGCCCTCTCCAAAAACCTCAAACTGGACTTATTCAAGGAACCTCCTTTCTCATCCACAAACAAAGATACTCTATCATAGAACCATAACAATCATGAACACGTCCAACTCTCCACAACTCAGTCTACTCAGATTATAAGGAAAATACTCTTCCATCTGAGATCTACTCCAACTTAGACTTCTTGAGTGTTTTTGGTCTTCTTTATAGGCTAATGTCTTTACAAAATGAATTGAAATTGTGTGTTGAGACCTTGCCTAGGTCTCATTCATTTATACCTCTCCAATTATTGTCTTAGGGGTTGTTCACTTCACTCAAGGTGTCTTATTTCAATAATTAGAATGAAAAATAATTTATTTTGGGTCTTTAGCCTACCAACTTGTGTCTAAATCCCATTACTTGGGTACATTTCCCACAAAGTTTCATTTTTGTGGGTCAACTCCACACAACCTAGTACCCCAAGAGTTGTGGGAGTACCTCCCAAGCTACAATTTCAACATTTGAGTCTTTAAAAGCGAGCTCTTTTTGGTCACTGAGAATATGAAAAAATGAATGGTCCAAATATTATCGAGCATTGGGTCAATGCACATTGGGTTCCTATAATTCAAAACAAGCCCAAGATTAGTATGTTTCTAGATAAATAGTTTTGTTTCCATTTTCTCCACCTTGAAGATGTGGTTAAAATTTAGGACAAACTGTGGGTAGGAGATTCTTGAGTCTTCAACACTAACTTATGTGGTTTTCAACCTTATTCATGAGATTTCTCGAAGAAAATTATTTGGATGAAGCTTCCTGAACTTCCTCTGGAGATTTTCTCTTGGCAAGCCTT